>PVKM010026796.1:0-19118 GCA_004027735.1 Carollia perspicillata | reverse complement strand
AACATCACAAGCCATTAAAGAGATTCAAATTAAAACCACAGTGAGACACTACTTTGCACCCATCAGAATGGCCAGCATCAACAATCAACAAACATACCCTGGCTGGTGTGGCTCAGTGGACTGAATGCTGGCCTGCAAAATAAAGGGTGTCTGGTTCTATTCCCAGTCAGGGCACATGTCTGGGTTGTAGGCCAGGTCCCTAGTAGTGGGCGTGCAAGAGGCAGCCACACATTGATGTTTCTCTCCATCTCTTTCTCCTTCCCTTCCCTTCTCTCTAAAAATAAATAAATAAAATCTTAAAAACAAACAAACAACAAGTGCTGGTGAAGGAGAAAAGGGAACCTCAGTATACTGTTGGTGAGAATGCAGACTGGTGCAGCCACCAGTGTAAAACAGTATGGAATTTCTTCAAAAAAAAAAAAACAAAAAACTAAAGATGATACTGCCTTTCGATCCAGCAATTCCACTGCTGGGATTATGTCCTAAGAATCCCAAATCACAAATTCAAAAGAACCTATGTAAATTGTGTTGTTCATAGCAGCACAATTTACAATAGCCAAGTGCTAGAAATAACGTAAGTGCCCATCAGTAAATGAGTGGATTAAAACATTGTGGTACATTTACACAATGGAATATACACAGCAGAAAGAAAGGAGGAATCCTGCTCTTTGTGACAGCATGGATGGAACTGGAGAGCATTATGCTAAGTGACATAAGCCAGGCAGTGAAAAACAAATACCAAATGATCTCACCTGTAAGTGGAACCTAATCAACAAAACAAACAAATGAGCAAAATAGAACCAGACACATGGAAATAAAAGAACTATCTGACAGTGAGCAGTGGGGAGGGTGGAGGAGTATAACAAATGAAAGAAGTTGAAGGGGAAAGCTAAGGAACACAAATCGAGGAACACAGACAATGTGGGGAGTTGACTATGAGAGTGGGGGAAGATGGGGCAGGAGAGAGTAAAGGGCAGAAAGGGAAACAACTGTAACTGAAGAACAATAAAAAAGATACCCAGATGATTTAGGGTTTTTAATTTAGATAACACTTAGCTTGCTACCTAAAACACAAGAGTTTAAAAAGAATAAAATTTCCAGAATAAATTATTCAAAGAGTGTCAGGATGTTGACATTATCGCACAACTGAATCTATCACAGGTGCTGATTTAGGATGACACATACAGGACAGCCTTGAACCAGGACTCTCTTTCTACTTTACAAAATTTCTGAGAAGTGATGAAACATGGAGCCCTTGGTTTAACCTAAAGAACAAAACATTATGATTAATTTGTGATGTTTTATATAATTATGGTGGGAACCACTCTGCTTGGTTTCAGGAGTTGTAACCGCCTCCCTGTGGCTAAGGCTGAGTGAGCAACCTCCGGACTGTGAGCCACTGGGGAAACAAAGCTTATCTCCCTGGCAAGAGTGCTGCTTCTGCCATGTCTAGCCCCCAATGCTTGGTCGATTAGTCAGGTCTATGGGTAAGACCTCTCAGAGGAGAGGCAACCCAAACCAGACATGATCATGTGGGTGATCATCAAGAAAGGACTTGGGGGGCCGCAACAAAGTGAGGGCAAAGGACCCTTAACCTCCCCCCGGCTGTTTTGACATAGCCCAAGACCCCTTCCCATCTGGGAGAAGCGTTTCCTGGCTCTAATCCGCTTAAGCCTGAATCTATGACAGGAAGGGGGTGCAGTCCTCTACCAGCTAGAGCGGGTTCCAGGGTGATTGGGCATTGGAAAGAATTAGTAAAGTCCTGTGAAGCCTGTTTTGCTAAGAGTGCTCTCATTCATATGATAAGGGTCCGGGCAGGAAATGAATAGTTCTCCTAAAGTTTTTTGCAACCCCCTTACCTGACAGACACTGACTCATATTAAGCCCTCAGATTTCTTTGATGTTATCTGTTGTTTGATCCTTGCTGCCTGACATTGATTGATGAGCTTTACCTGTATCCCTGTGTGTTAGGAACCTAATAAAAAGCCATTGAGGAAGAGGCGTTGGGCCTTTGTCCTTTGAGAGATTGACCACCTTTCCTCCCCAAGCAAATCATGTCTTGGTAGCATTATGTTCAATTATGTGTGTGTGGGGGGCCTGCAAGCAGAGTCCCCCCCCCCCACACATAACTATACTCTCTGACTCTCTAAGGTGCAGAGTAGAGAACAGAATCAGATTTTCATAGTTTCTTTGAGCAAAGAAGATGGCCAATTTATGATAGGGAGAAGCTTAAAAGGCAAATAAATTCTAGCTCATTCAAAACAATATTATTTAATTATTTATTGAATATCTCCTCTGTGTCCACAGAGAGTGATTAATTTTTAAAATAAAAGTTGTCTAATTCTTTACCTTCAAGATAGAACCTGAATTATATGTAGTTTTCCCAATTAGGCAAGTTCTTGAGAAACATTAAACACTAATTTGGGGGTAATGTAAGTCACTGTTTTTCAGTAAGTCACCATTGTTTCCATGCATTGTGACAATTCAGAATTTCTGCTGACTTGGAAGATCTATCTCCTGGGACTAGGCTCAGTATTGGACACAAGACATGCTGTTTACTGTGAATCTATGTGCTGCAGAAACAGCAATAGAGATATTCTAAAGGAGTGCTTTTCTTTTTAAAAGTTAACATCAGTAGAAATGGGATCTCACCAATTACTTGAGGAATTACATGGGAAACCTGAATGATTGATAGGAGCTCCCTACCTTATAACAGTGTTGATTTTGAGACCCAAACACCATTTAATGAGGCACTTCAATCTTTTCTTTCCCAATCAATCTGTTTTAGAATAAGTAATTTTTCCAAGTTATCACCAATCATTCATTTCCATCTTCTTTAGTTAGTAGCAGGGTTATAAAAACACTGGTGCTTAAAGACAGGACTTTTGCGTGTAAGAAAATGTTAAGCTTTACTAAGTTCTTAACTTTTTCAATTCAAACACTCTACTCATGAAAACAATTTATACTTTCCATTGTATTTTTAGGACTGACAGAAATAAAAAGTACCTTCAGATTTGCTCTGTAGTTCCTATTTCCTTGGAAAGTCTTTGCAACATGAATTCCATGCCTTTTATTTCTTTTCATCTTCAGTGATGAAAGTAAAACCTGAGGAAACATATGCTCTATGGTATTTGATCTTCGAGATTTTCCTATTTAAGCTAGGACTCAGAAACAGAGAAAGAGGTCCAGAATCATAATGTAACTGTTTGCCTTATTTTTATCCTCTCATTTATTATTAATTCAGTTACTATTTTACAGCACTTTCTCTGTATTAAGAACTGTGCTAATTCCTAGTTACCTCTGTAGGCAGACAGACATGGTTTTTATTGTTAGGGTAGAGTTTAAAGAGGAATGAATAAACCATATCACTAGAACTCTGTACAAGTTGTGGTGTGGCTATACTTCACCTAGGCTTGTGCACAGTCCAGTTTTAGGGAGTCCAAGAGAGAATTCTTGGAAAAGTGATGTCTAATCTGTGCTCTACATTATCTAAAGTAGCCAGGTAGAGTGGGGACAGAAAAAAAAAACTTATTTATTCATTACCTTCTGTAAAACAAGTGTTCATTTTATGTAAGAACTTTTGTAAACTCCTAAAAATGGTCCAGGTGCTATATTATGAGACCGTGAATAAAGAAATACAAATGTTTTGCTTGTTCTGAGTCAGGTCTGCACTATAGACTCCATTATAGCTCACAGAGACAAACTATTGCATAATTGATGGTGGAACAATAAGTTAGAGATTATCATAAAATCATTTAAAAATAATCCTCATTTTGCCTCAATAGTGTCTGCTGGTATGTTTATAATAAACTAAATAATTTCAAATACTTATTTCTTAGCTGTTGTTTTATTCATTGGTTGGTCTTTTGATTCCTGTGCCAGTGTTGAGATTAATTGTAATTGTATTAATTATAAAAATTGATAACACTTATGAGCACTTACTATATGCCAGGGATTATATAAAAAGCATCATATATTTTATCGAATTCAATGCATATGAAACACTTTTGTGGTGTTTACTCTTTGGCTTGTTTGAAATAAGTTGTATGGTGTTCTATCTTTTTGCATGCTCTGAAAGAATTTATATACAATGGGAATTATGAGTTCCTTAATGTTTTGAACAGTTTAAGTCATTTAGCATTTGAGCTTTTTTTAGAGCAAATTGACTCATGGAGAATTTTTTTTCTTTTTTGCTTTCTCTCTCCATTATTATTCAATTATTCACGTTTTCTATTCCCTATTGAATTAATCACAGAAACTTATCAATTTGTAATTTTCAAGTTCATTAGCATAACATTATAAATAATATTTTATTATAATTAAAATATATAATATGTTAAACTCTCATTTTCACTTGTAATTTTGTTGATTAAATTTGTTTCTCTTTTCAGTATTAGACTTGTGTTGGTTTTTCCCTAAGAACTAGCTCTTAATAACAATTCTACTCTTTTTATAATGTTTTCTAATCCACTGATTAGAAAATTGTACAATTTTCTTAGGCTTGTAAAACTCATTTGCCTTAATTTTTAAATATTATACAAATTTACAATAATGAATATGATCTGAGTACAGCTTTGCCATTTATCATGTAATTGGCTTGTTTAAAATAGCATATAATTGGGATTTCAACTATGGACTTTCTTCAATAATTAGTATGTAAGTTGAAAATATGATTGATTGAAGCTTTATTATTGAACTTTTATTACTTTTTATTTTCTGATTTTTATTGCTGTCTTCATAAAGACTTTTTATATTGAGAAATCTAATAAAGTTTTATTAGATTGCATGATCAAAGTTTTAAATTATTCCATTGATTTTTAATAAAATGTGTATTCCTTATTTGTGTATAGCTTTTAGCAATAAGTCACCTTGATTGTATAATAGTAACAATATTAGAAATACATATTATAGTTTAATATTATATCATTGTTATTATATATATTTTAAAGATTTTATTTATTTATTTTTAGACAGAGGGGAAGGAATGGAGAAAAAGAGGGAGAGAAACCTCAATGTGTGGTTGCCCTCTGGTTCACAGGCCAGCACTCAATCCACTGAGCCACACCAGGCAGGGTTTACTATTATATTATATCCACACACTTGAGTACATAATATTCAAATATTAATAATATATTACACATTTTTTTGTCCACATTATGACTCTTTTTCCCTTCTAGATGAGTAGGGGTAAATAGCTCATTGAACTTTTTCTTTTCTGAGACAAACTTCTCAGCTCAGTGTTGTTCTGTTCTTTGCTTAACAGAAACTTTTCCTGGGGGTTAGGTACATCATTTATTACTCATTTTTATTCCCAGGTCTATTAGCATTTTACATTTCACTATTGTTTCATAGATATTTCATTAAGCATGTGTCAAAGACCAAATCAAGTGCTGTGAGCTAGTTTTCTTTTTTATTCATTTTTAATTTTTTAATCCTCACTGTGGATATGTTTACTATTTTAGAGAGAGAGAGATGGATGAAGGGGGGCAATGGGAGGGAATGGGGGACATCTGTAACAATGCCAATAATTAAAAATTTAAAAAAGAAGCGTTTTATTGAGAAGATATAAGTCTATGGAGCATACAGGGTGGAGGATACCAGACTTCAGGTCACTGCGATGCTCGGAGCTCTGGGAGGAGTAAACCCATTAAA
Source organism: Carollia perspicillata (assembly GCA_004027735.1). NCBI lineage: Eukaryota > Metazoa > Chordata > Mammalia > Chiroptera > Phyllostomidae > Carollia > Carollia perspicillata. Next base: position 13,466 of record PVKM010026796.1, on the reverse strand, counting down.
ATGACACTTGTACTGAGTGATAACAACTGGACTACAGGGGCCACTATGACCGGCCTCTATGTGTCTGCGTTGTTGTTGTTTGTCATTTTTCTTGGGCTTCAGGCCTGATCATTATTTGGTCTGTGTATTTTCCATTAGGCCATCCTGACCAAAAGTCAGTAGCTAAGTCAATTCCAGTTTAATTACTGTTAAAAATACCCTTTATTATTATATTTCAGTGTCCTTCTAGTTTTGTTTTTTTTTTCTGCCACTAGTTCTATCCACTTCAAGCAATTTTTCCCTGTACCCAAGATTCAGTAATCTCTTTAAACACTTTAACCATATCACTCAAAAGCCTTCGATGGTGCCTAGCCAATGTAGTTCAAGCTCCCCAGCTGGATATTCAAGGTTTTCCATAGTCTTGATTCTTAAGACTCTTCTGACTTCCAATACACAAATCTTAAATCTTGTCAAATATATACTGTCCTCCTTTGCTTATCCTTTTATTCTTTTGATTGCATTGTTTTCATTTTAGTTGGTTATAAAAATTTGACCAGGAATAAACTAGAGATCAAATTTGTAAAATATGATGAACAAACAACTGTATCTTTAGAAACCAATTCTCCTGAAGAAAAAATTTTACTTACTTCTCCGTGTACCCATTGTTCTAGCTGAACATATTGTTTGCTCTCCCTGGTATGTGGGCTTTTTTTACACATTTCTTTTTTCTATTTTTATGTCTAGTTTTTATTATAGAATGTAAAGCTTTTTGAATTAAAACACAGTTGACATACAATATTATATTAGTTTCAGGTGTATTACAGTGAGATTTATACACTTACATACTTTACAAAGTGATCATCACAAAAAGTTCACTATCCATCTGTCACTGTACAAAGTTATGACATTATTAATATTCCCTATGCTGTACTTTACATCTCCATGACTTATTTATACTGTAAGTTTTTACCTCTTAACCACCTTTATCTTTTTGCCCTTATCCCTACTGCCCAACCCTCTGGCAATTAGTACCTATGGGTTGTTTGTTTTATTTGTCCATTTCTTTAGTTTTATTTTAGATTTCATACTTAACTGAAATGATAATGTTTGCTGTTCTCTAACTTATTTCACTTAGCATATACCCTCTAGGGTGATCAATAATCACTTTAAGTAGAAATTGACTAAATGCTCTGTTGAAAAACATAGGGTAACTAATTGGATAAAAAAACAAGACCCCTACATGTACTGCCTATATGAGACTCCAGATTGAAAGGCACATGAAGACTGAAATTAAAGGGATGGAAAAGACATTTCATGAAAGTGGAAATGAAGAAGAGATGCTGGGATAGCAATACTTATAGCAGACAATATAGACTTTAAAACAAAGGCTATATAGCCAGACACAAAGAAGGACTCAGTAATTCCACTTCTGGGGGCTTATCTGAAGAAAATGAATCATGAATTCACAAAGATATATGTGCCTCTATGTTCACCTCAGCATTATGCACAATAGCCAAGTTACCGAAGCAAACTAGGTGTTCATCAATAGGTGAATAGATGAAGGTGAAGCAGATATATGAATGTGTGTGTAATATTCCAATACACATGCTGGGATATTAGCCTTGAAAAACAATGTTTTGTGAATTTCTGAGAAAGAAGGCTGTTAACCTGCACTGTGAGGAGCCCCTGTCCATTTAGAAAATATCTGTTGTGTCAAACTATTTCATAAAAACCAAGTTCTCTTAAATGACACTCCAAAAGTAATTAATCCTGTCCTGGCTGAGTAGCTTAGTTGGTTACAGCATTGTCTCCATACACCAAAGTTGTAGTAGGATTTTTCCCTAGTGGGGGCAAATACAAGAAGCAACCAACAAATGCACAAATAAATGGAACAACTTGATCTCTCTTTCTCTCTCTTTTTCCCGAAATCAATACATTTTTAAAAATTGGCAAAAAATTAATCCTTCATCTCTGTAAGAGTAATGAAGGTTGCTTACTTTGTTTTAGAATATGTCCTTTTTTTCTAAATCACAAAGACATTGAAAATTCACTGTTGTGCAGTGTTGTGAATCATGTTAATGCAACTGTCAGGCCAACTATAGATTAATAAATAAATGAATGAAAATGAATAAGTAAGAATTCTGCATATTTTAATAGCTTTACTTATACATGCATTTAAAGATCTCTATGAAGGGAAAGAAAATAAAGATTTTTCTAGGGGATAATTGGTTTCTAAAAACATAGTGGCTTGTTTATAATATTTTATGACTTTGATCTCTAGTTTATTCCTGATCATATTTCTGTATCCAATTGAACTAAAACATTTCAATCAAAATAATAAAAAGATAGGCAAATGAGGGCCTTGTATATTTGAAAAAGTTTGAGATTTTATCATATGATATGTGGGGACTATGGAAAGTTTAAAGCAGGACTTAAAGTAATTATTTCTATATTTTAGATGAAGAACTTGTAGGATGCTGAAAGTGAGGAATTGGAGCTAAATAAAACTTGAAGTTAAAGATGCCAGTTAGTCCAAAATTAAATGATTTGATGTGAACAAATAAAATGGCAGAGGAAAATAGAATGGGAGGAATGGTTTAGTGTCAATTCAGAAGTAAAGCTGATGAGATTAGCTTATTGATTAAATGTGAGTGGATATGGAAAATTTAGTTAATTGAAATTTTTAGGTTGGGAAACTGAGTGGTTAGAGATGCTACCAAACTAGACAAACACATATTGATAACATACTGTTTGGGGGTACTGTATAAGGCATGAAGGGTAGTTAAAATAAAATTTAAAAAAGGCATGCTTTTGTCCTGAGTAGCTTACACTCTAGTGGTAAGAATGCTGAGCTCTAGCATAAGACAGTGTATGAAAACTCTGAGGCCAAGGTCTGTGTCTTATTTGCTGTTATGGCTTGATGCATAGTACATGCTCAATATTTGCTGGCCCAGCTAAGGTTGCAGGGGAGAAAGGGATGAAAAGTAAGGCCTCTGCATTTGTTATGAACAATAACCGATTTTCTCTGTTATAGTCCTCTTGACATGAGGCATACTTTTGAGCTGATGCCTATTTTCATAGTACATCAGATGGTGGGCTTTATATATAATTTCCAGCAGTTTTTTTCCTCCACCTGCTTTATTGCCTGTTTCATGATTGACTTGAAGGCTCCTTTATACTTTTTCTTCAGACAAGTGAGCCCTGAAACACAAAAACTGCCCTCAAGCCCAAAGCAAACTCTTGACTTAACAACAAACACTGAATTACTATTTTTCCAGCTACTGAATGTCAGTGGATCTTTTGAAGTTTCTTGCCCCTATTCTCATAAGAATCAAAAGAAGATCGAAGCTGCTTCTACTTGTGCACACATGCACACACATCTGCAAGGGAGTAGAAACTGATGCTCAATTGATGATGTCGAAAGATAAAAAAAGTTATTTCTTTCTTTGTTTGAATAAACTTCCAAAGAAAATAAGACCCACAGGCAGTAAGAATAAGGAAATGTGCCTAAAAGTTGTGAGATTTACTGCAGTAAAATATTCTCTTAAAAATAGTTTTATAAAAGTTGAACTTAAAATGAAGTACATTAGCCCTCTGACACTTTAAATTGGTTTATCGCTTTTTTTCTTATGAGCTTTAATGCCTCTAGCTTTCTAAACCAAAAGCAAAAGCAATCATTTACCAATACAGATTGGAGTCTATAAGTGGTGTATAGATATTTATGCATACAGGGCTGCCAATAATATTGATAAAATATTGTCATAAATCTTTTGTGAAGCAATGGAAAACCACTGAAAAAAATGTATTAGCTGCCTGGAGAAATACTATTCAACCACAAGTGTTGACAAAATGGTCACACAAGTAGGGCAATAAATAGTTCTCTGATTGCTTTTGCTAATAAACTTTTCCATTTCCTTAAAACAAAAGAATCGCTGGTTCACTTTTAATATGGCATTCCTGCTGCTTACCAAGTGTTATGTGCTTTTAGAAGGAAAAAATTGAGTATAGATATGCGCAATGTCCCACTTTCTCTCATACTTGTTACTTCTAAATCTCACAAAGAGTAGACTGGCTGAAAACTGCATCACAACATGTTCTTACAGGGATTAGACAGATAGCAAATATATAACACTAGCAATCAATAAATGGGCTATGTGGATTAAAGTAATAGTTTTATTTTAGTTTGTACTGACTCTTACAAAGTTTCCCTCTAAATAGTTTCAGTCATCATATTGTAAGCTCCTGATTAGAAGTCTATACTATAGTGTGCTAATAAGAAATGTAAAGAATACATGTTCCTTGATGAATGACAATGAAAAAGAGAAATGTAAAGAATAATGGAATTTTAAATTAATTGGAATTAATGGGATAACATGGGAAAATTTCATTAGTTGTTTCTTTTACTATAAAAACTTATAGAATGTTGACTATAGACAAACTTATAGTGAAATGAATTTACTTGAGGTTTAGAACTCTACCAGTTATAATTCTGAAATCTGCTGCTGTAATTGAACTTATTGATTGAACACCCAACCAAAAATTGAATGCAGCAGCTTTTGGCTAGAACTGCAGTGTGTGTGTATGTATACTTTAATACCTTCTTAGGAAATGAATAAGAAATGAATGAGAAAAGCCAGAATTAGCTCATTATAGCAGTTTCTCATAATATATTTTGTTCATCAAAGGATCTATAAAAGTATATTTAGTGTGGAATTTTCCAAAAGTGTTTGACCACAGGATTCCTTGTGTATGTGAATTCCCAGCAACTCAGAATTAATTATCAACAATGACAAATCATTGTTAAATGCTGGTCTCGTCCATGGTTCCAGACTACTGGAGATTTTCCATAAATTAAAGAAAAAGTGTTTACACTTAGTATATAACCTAGTGATTTAAAACGTAGTCTCTGAAGACAGGCTGCCTGGTTTAAATTATTAGCTCTAGTATTTGTTAGCTGTATGATCTCTGGTAATCCACCTAAATGCTTCTTGTCTTAGATTTCTTTCATTAGGATAACAGATATAATGACATCCTGGGACTGTTGTGGAGTTTGAAAGAGTTTATACATAAAAAGCACTGAGTACAGTGCTTTTGACACATTGTATATACCATATAAGCATTTGCTATTTTTATTTTTTAGTGGTAGTGGTAGTATGGTATCGCCCCTGACATTTAAGTAAAATAGGACAAAATTTTAATAGTATTCTGTCAATGACAATATAGTATTGGAATATCAATTTCTTCCTTTTGATATTTTGTTTCAAAAATAAGTAAAAATATCTGTTATTTTCTTGAAAATGTTCATTGGATACCTGTTAAGTGCATGGCAATATTCTGACCATTGTACAGAAAAATGATCATTAATATTTAGTATTAGGCTTTAGAACTTATAACCTAAATTATGGTACATTTTCCATGCAGATAGATTCAAATCTGCCACTGAAATCCATATGGTTATACAGGTCTGTCAATAATGTCAACCAAATAGTTTCTTAAATTCTTCATGTAGGCAGGTTTAAGAAACTTAGTCATGTTTCATGAAAAAAAAAACACTGCAGGTATGTCATTTTTTTCTCCCTAAATCCTTGCTTTCATTATTCTTTTTTCATTTTATTTTTCAACTACAGTTTACATTTAATATTATTTTGTATCAGTTTCAGGTGTACAGCATAGTAGTTAGACAATCCTATACTTTACAAAGTGTTCCCCCTGATATTTCAAGTACCCACCTGGGACCATACATAGTTATTACAATATTATTGACTATATTCCTTATGCTGTACTTCACATCCCCATGACTATTTTGTAACTACCTATTAGTACTCACAGGTATTTCAGTCCATTCTTTAGAGAAACCAAGATGCCAGAGGGGTAAGAGTTTATTTGTAGGTGAAGTGATTGAGGAAATCTTCATGAAGAAAGCAGCATCAGAGCTAGATCTTGAGGACATTTTTTATGTCAACAACTCAAGAGGTAGAAAGTAGAGTGGTGGCAAGGATTAGAAGTGAAAACTATGCATTTGGAAAGAAGGAATGACAGAAACAGATGTGCAGATGGGGGAAGGTTGTAGTGTATGGAAAATACCAGGGTAGGTGTGGAAGATAATAGAAGTTATTTAATTTTATGTTAGTTAAAATCTCAAAGACCCAGATCTCAAAATTATTAAATAAAATTGTGTTAATCTTTTTTCCATAGTCTTTCCAAAATATGTTTACTCTTTAAAAATTTTGCAAAAATTGAACAAGAGGGTTTTACAGCCCATTAAAATCAATAATATAAAAACAATAAAATAACCAATGCTGAAAAAGTAATTATTCATTTTATTTATATTTAAAGCATTTAAAATAACATGTCCTAATTTATATTCAGATAGTGTGAGATGAACTTACACATAAGTGCCTGGCTATGAATAAACAATGGAGAACTAAAATTATAGTTACTAGCAATACATAGTTTAGAGACTTGGCTGGACTGTTGCATACAGTCCAGAAAGGAAAAGGATAAGGTACTTTGACCAGGAACAGCTTTCCTCTTTGATTGAGCTTTACAGAAACTCCCACAGAATGGAAGAAATTAATTGTCTTGAAGACATCTTCCCAGAAATAGTCTGCCCTAAATTGTGGTGTGAAGAAGTATTACTGATAAAGTTACAGTGTTTGCTTAGATAATATCAGAAAAAAACCATCCTAAATGTAATCAACGAAAAAATGCTCTCTGAGGCATTGATATATTTTATGACTGCATGATGAAACAAGGAGGCAATAACTGAATAAGAATAAAGAGAGGAGACATGGGGATCCTAAGTATGAAAAGAGAATGTTGGAGAGTAAGAATGTGTCAGACTCTCACCAACACTATCAAGGGGAGAAAGTTCCAGGGTTGTAGTGAATCCATGTAGCTTTCTCTGGGCACTTCCAGGACACAGAGCTTGGGAGGTATATGGCTGACTGGATTCAGCAGAGCATTTTTGCTGGTCATAATCTGTACAAATATACATGGTTCTTGTGGAACCAGGGAAGGAAAGTGGGGATGGCTGGGGTGGAAAGTGGTGGGGTTGTTAAATGCAGCCAACTGTACTTGAACAACAATAAAACAATTTAAAAATAAAACAAAAACTGAATATACATGAATGCCTTGTCAAGCTACCAGTGATATTCAATAGCTATCACAGGAATAAATTCATAATACAGAAGATTCCCAACATATGATGGTTCAACTGACAATATTTAGACTTCATTAGTGCAAAAGTGATATATACATTCAATAGAAACAGTACATCAGTTTTTAAAAATCTTCACCTGAGGATATGTTTATTGATGTTAGAGACAGAGAAAGAGAGAGCAAGAACAAAAAGAAACATCAACTGGTTGCATGTGCCCCAACCAGGGATCAAACCCGCAACCTAGGTGTGCCCTGACCAAAAACTGAACCCACAACATTTTGCTGTATGGAACAACACTTTGGCCAACTGAGCCACCCAGCTATGGCCATTTATCAAATTTTGAATTTTAATCTTTTCCTTGGCGAGCAATATGTGGTATGATACTCTCTTGTGAGGTAGGGCAGTGGCAGTGAGGTGATTTTGCTCAACAGTAGGTTAAAGTAAGTGTTCTGAGCACATTAAAGATAGGCTAGGCTAAACTATGATATTTGGTAGGTAAGGTGTATTAAATGCTCTATTGACTTATATTTTCAGCTTACCATGGGTTTATTGGGACAAAACCCCATTGTAAATTAAGGAGCATCTTCACACAAAGGACATTTCATCAGACTGCCATAGCTCACTGATAATATTCCTGAAGACTTTTCCACTCTTATGTATAGTTTTGTTACAGAACAGAGGTCCAAGGGGTGGGCAATATTTGGCCCACCCAGGGACACCGAAAACTGTTACAGAACAGTCACACACACACACAGGGGCCTGGACTCTGGAGGATGGTATACTAATACCCTCCGGACCATCTATCTACTGGGCTCGTCTGTCCACGGCCAGATTGGAAAGATCTCTCTCAATGCCAGAGATTTGTGAAAAGGAAAAGAAAGGTTTATTTAAGGCTATACAGACTTAAAGTAGTGACCCGATGTCCCTATTAAACTATCAAAGTTCTTTAGGATAACTACTGACGCCCACAGTGCTTCCTTCTCCCCCTGACCTTATCTGGGCTACCATAAATCAGGAAAAGCAGCACACGTTCGCCAGGTCACTGGCACCGTCAGCTGTGTTGCCGTCCAGGGAAAGCCTCTTCTTTCCTCCACCAGAACTGTGGGGGTCCTCACTCTCTCCAAGCCTCCTGGTTCCCCCTTCACCAAAGCTGAGAAGGGGGTCTGCACTCTTGCTAAGAGCCCATGGTTCCCCCTTTGCAAAGCTGCAAGGGGACCTGTACTCTTACAAGTCCGAGTGGTTTTCTCCTCAATGGCTGCTGTGTCTTGGTTTAAATGCCTGTGCCAGTCTTCCTTTGCAGCCCCATTTCCGACTCCTCCTACAATCAGTTACACCTGCCAGCATCCCTGTATTATCCCAAGTTTACTGGGCTGCCATAGTGAGTCTGGGCAGATCTGGACCAATAACCTGGAGCCAAGCTTCTTCCAGCTCTCACGCAGGTGCTGTAACTAGGGGGAGTTGCCTCCTAGTTATGTCTTAGGTGGAAGTCATTCCCTTCTCCCTGGCTCAAAGCATGGCCACAGCTATTTAACATATCTATGAAACCAGTTAAAGGCTATAGATATGTCAAATGACCATGCCAGAGGTTAGCTGCAAAGCTGTTAGTATGCAAAACAGCTCTCAAAGGCTCTGCTCCATCTGTCCCTTCCCCCACCTCAGACCTGTATGGGGGAAGGGGTGAGGACATCTTAATATTTCCTAGACACCTTAGTTCTGGGCCCCATTCCAAATCCCTTTTGGGGGCCCCCCTCTTGGCTGCACCCTGTATCAGTTTGATCATTTTTTTTTGTTGCTCCATAGACCTCTGATTTTTGGTATCTCTTAAGAAGCAGGGTAACTCTGAGCTTCTTAGGCACATCCAGTATTAAAAGTTACAAAATGGATAATCTGGCCAGCAAAATTAAATAAACTACAGGCATTATGGTAGGCAGAATAACACTGCTTGTTAATACTTGCACACCGTAATTCTTGGACCCCTGTGGATATGTTACAATACATGGCAAAGGGACTTCGCACATGGATTTAAGGTGAAGGATCTAAAATAAAGAGAAATCCTTGGTTATCTGGTTTCACCCAATCTAACTACATGAGCCCTTGTAGCACAAAACTTTCTCTGGCTGGAGTCAAAGGGATGTAGTGAATGAGGAAGCAGAGAGAGAAGTCAGATGGCAAAAAAGGGAAGACAGAGAGATTCTAAACATGAGAAGGATTCCACGCTCTGTTCCTGGATCTACAATGTAGATGCCATGTGTGAGGACCAGAGAGAGGCCTTCAGAAGCTAAGAGAGGGACCAACTGATAGCCTTCAAGGAAAGGAAAAAGAGACTTAGTTCCACAGCAGCAAGGAACTGGATTCTACTGTTGCAGAAAAACAAATTCTTACACGATCTGGGGTGACGGAGTAAGTCTTTATTACACGTGTGGGCCCAGAGGAGACAGCTTCCAAATTCTGGGCACTGAGGAGGGGTCAGGTGGCGGTTAAATACTTTTGCAACAAAGTGGGGAGGGGAGAGGTCTGGTGGTACAAGCAGGAATGTGGAAGCCAAGGCAGAAGCAGAGGGCGAAAATTGACGGGGGCTGGGACAAAGACATAGTAAGAGATTAACTGAGTCTGAGACAAAGAGTCAACTAGTTAACAGGTGGTCATCTGGAGCCTGGGGGCCAGCGGGGAGTTATCAGAGGTCCGGAACAGATAGTCTGGAGCCGGGAAACCAGCAGGGAGCCATCAGGGGCTGATGCAGAGTGCCAGCTTCAATCTCTATCTACACTTTTAAATTTCTACTACACTACCAACCAGCAGAATGAGCTTGAGGATGATTGGGTCTTCCCAGGACCCAATATCTTGGTTTCAGCCACGTGAAACCTAGAGCAAAGAAACCTGTCAGTCTAACTCAGGCTTCTGCCTTACAGAATTGTGAGACAACACACTTGTGCTGTTTTATGCCATTAAAATTGCTATAATTTGTTACAGCAGCAATAGGAAACTAATAAAGGACTCTTATGTTAGCAGTAACATGTCTTCAAAAATGTCTGCTTTAAGTTAGACAACCTTCAATCATAAATAAAGTATATTTAGGCCTTCAAATCACTGAGATAAAGCCACATGCTTTCTATTTAATTTTACTCAGCAGCCTTCAAATGCCCCTTTCAGTTTCAACTCTCCTTGGAAATTTCCTAATCCAATTGAATCTTGTTTCATGCTTGCCACTTACTCTTTTGAGGTCAACTTTCCTGTTCATAATTTTTCTACCTTTTCTGTCTCAATGACTCAGTATTTCTTGTAGCTTACCCATGCAACGCTACTATTGTATATTGTCCCAAGCTGATTGATTTGACCCTTTATCCCAGTCAGCCTAGCACTCCCTGGGGCATTATTTTGCCATCTTACCCAGTGTCTGGCTCCCTGCTAATTCTGTGTTGTGAGTAGAGGAAATACCATCTCACTTGGTCATTTCTGCATGAATGATGCCATTGAGTTTCTGAACAGACAAAATTGAGATTTCAGTGGTAAAATCGTTACCAGGTACTATTCACCTGTCGGTTGTTTGTCTCTTCTTTTGTGAACTTTTGTCCTTGTATATGTTGCATAATTTAATGGTTTCCCAGTGTGCTTGGGACTCTTCTAGTATCTGTTTTTCCTCTTATGTTAGAGTATATATTAGTTATTCTACAAGAATTATGGTACTTGCTTGAAGAAAGATTGTAAGATTGAGAGAGAGATAGAAACAGAAAACCAAAAGCCCAAGTTTGAGCAGCTCAAGTTGTTGCTCAACCAGTTGGATTCAATCAGTTGCCAGGAGGATGCCTGTGGCTATGCCTCAGTTGCTTCTGATAATAGGGAATCTCACAGTTAGGTATTTAGCCAATGATGCATACCTTCTTTGTTCCAGCATAGGCATGGCCTAGGTCCTCCATGTCCCAGTACATTCTAACAGGTACTGGCTGAATTTCTTCTGTGATAAGCACTTATTAAGATCACATAGGTAGCTCTTGCCATCAAAGGATTTGAATTTATACTCTAAAATATGTAGTATCTCTAAAAGCACAAAAGAAACTTGATATCCCAGCTGACATCATACTGTTATTACAGAAAGTTGAAGCTAGGACTCAAGGGTGGGAATGAGGAAAGATCATGTATGTTACCAAGTCTTTTGTGTCCTTCATCTCAGCTTCATAAAGCCCCAGGTAACAAATAATTGCCTGTGGGATTTAGGCTTGAGGAATACAATTACAAAAAATATCCATTTAGAAAATACTGTAACAGAAAAACTCTGGTGCAAAGAATTGTGTGCATAAATTATTCCAGAACAAGGACTTTGCCTGAACCAAAGTAGACATTTTATAAAAGTTTGAGCTCAGTTAAAGAACCAACACATTTTTTAATGTAGTATTAATTTACCCTTTTATCTAAAACTGTTAGAAAATTATGTATTCTGTTGCCAAGTCTGAGTTTAAGCCTTCCTGCTTTACTTCAAAAAGGCACTCTTGACCTCATTACACTTTGAGCATGTTTGGTTTGTGCATGAGGAATGTTTAAATATAATTTATTATTTTTCTTATATTGGATTGTAAGTCAGGAAAAAACTTCAAATCTAGATTTTATTTATTCCTTTCAGCTGAAATGATCACTTCAGCTTTAGGGTTAAAATAAAACTGATGAGGGACAAAGGTATATGTCCCTCATATACCTTTAGAGTTTTTCAGAGAAGCAGAACTAAGAGGATATTTATTCTGGTAGGAGATATGTGTGTATGTGTCCTATAGGATACATATATACCCTGATAGGATACATACATACATACACACATACATATATATATATATATATATATATCTCCTATCAGAGTATATATATGATATATATATGATTTTATAATATTATCAGTGGTGAAGGTGCTCTTCCTCATAGCTGGCACCTTTTAGCTGTAACCTTCCCCCTATGTAACCACATGGGGGGAAGGAAAGGATTGGGGAGCTTTGTAAGGTCTCTTTTATAAGGCCCACATTTAATTCATGAATGCTCCACCTTCCTTGACCTAATCTCCTCTCAAATGTTCTATCACTTAATACCAACGCATTGGGCACTAGGTTTCAGCATATGAATTGGAGATGGGGGAAAGGGCACACACATTCACAGCATAGTACCAGTCCTAGGAGACTGTGTGGCTGTCTTGTCTATGAACCTCCTTAAAGATGGGACAGCTATGAGAAGAGCTTATGCAATGGCAGTAAAAATAGGAGCTGGCTCTCAAACTTCCAAAATGTCATAGAAAAACTTTGATTTCAGTAATAGTTAGATGACACCTAGAAGGCAAATCATCTTTGTTCCCCAGTTTTTGCTTTAATTGTGATGAGTGAAACAACTGAGACATATTATGTTACTTCCATAACTCTTTTTATCTTTTCAAAATACATTTATAATCAAGTTGCAAAATTATAAAAAGATATATTGCATTCTCCATTAAAATATTTAGTTATATAAATTCACAGTTAGGATTTCAATGTAGTTATACAAATACCATTAAATATAATGCTACTGTCACTGAAGTGAAATTTTGCACATTGTTGAACCTAGTTTAACAATAATCTAGAGAACTTTTAAGCAAGCTCTTATTATAATATTTCCCTGTGAAAAAATGGCATTCCTATAAGGGGTAGAGTTTGGGGGGATGGGGCTAAGTCCAGATTACTTTAGGAATGTGAATTATTTCCTTGAAACACAGGGAAAGGAAACCTATGACTTGTTTTGATTCTGCACATTGGGATGAGGAATACTCATGGAAAAATAGATCTCTCCTTAAGGTAAGATCAGGAAGGGCCTTGAGAGTTATAATACGGCATGCTCAGGAGCAAAAATGAAGTGATGAAAATCATTAGACGGCCCATCTGCAAGCCTAGAAGAGAATAAGTACTATAGATTATTTTTAAGATTTGGAATTGCTCTTCCAACCAACATGGAGGCGTAGGTAGACACACTGTGCCTCCTCGCACAATCAAAATAAGGACAACAACAATTTAGAAACAAAATAACAACCAGAACTGACAGAAAATTGAACTGTATGAAAGTTGGGCAACCAAGGAGATGAAATAGACACATCCGTCCAGACCAGTAAGCAGGGTGGAGTCTGGCAGCCAGACAGGGAGGGGTAGAAGCACCAAAAGCAGTGGCACCAGGTGTGGAAGGCACTTTGGGTGCACAAGATGGTAGTGGGCGGACCCTGGGTGGGCAGGCGGTGGCTGGCAGACCCCAGGTGCAGGGTGGCAACAGGCAGACCCAGCGAGGCGGCAATTGTGAAGCGAGGCACTGCACACAAGGTGGCTGACTG
>PVKM010026795.1:0-19149 GCA_004027735.1 Carollia perspicillata | reverse complement strand
TTTTGTATCTGTTAGCAACCTTGTGGGAGGGGCGGGAGGGAGGAGCCTCAGCTTCTGTTGCCCCTCCCTCTGGGCGGGGCCTGCTGCTGCTCCTGCTCTCCTAGCCTCTTCGCCTCTTCCTCTCCCCGTGTTGTTTCTCTCATCTTATCCCTCCTGTGTTAGCTACTTCTTCCCTTTCACACCGTCTCCAACTCTTCATCTGAGCTTTCACTGCAAGAGAAGTGGATTTATTCTTGGGCCCGAGGGGAAGGGTCGGAGGCTGGGGAGGAAGAAGGGCCTGGCCTTGGAGTCAGGTGGTCTGAGTTTTAGCCCTGAGTCTGTCACTGATGCTTTGAGGGTCTTGGGGATGACCCCTCAGGCCCCAGCTCCCTATCTGCAAGTAAGGCTTTCGGACTAGGTTTCCCCAAGGCCCTTCGAGGATCTCAGGTTTCCGCTGCTCCCTCTGGTCTTTGGGAACACTGCACGCCCACACAGCCGCAGCAGCAGACACAGGACAGACACAGGACATCTCGGGTCCTCTGCGGCCCAAACCCATGCCCCGTGCAAACTCCATCCGGTTTGATTTCTCAGACATTGTCTTGACACACCGAGTTCGGGAAAGGCTGCCAGAGGGACAGACAGGTGTTCAGAGGCAAAGCAGAAGCCCCGGTAGCATCGGCTTCCTGTCCGAGGTCACCTCAGAATCAATCCTAGTGGACCCTTGGGTGCCAGAGATAATCCAAGGGAAGAGTCTAGCTTGTTCAAGCACAAACTTGCCTTCGAAGTAGTTCTAGAATCGTCTGAACTGACTTTCTAATAAGCCGAGACTGTCCCTTTCTTGCCCTGAATTGAGTTGACATGAATCCTCAACAGCCTTGCAGATAAGGGTCCGTGGACTATCCAGCCCACCGCCCTGCCCCCAGAAGTAGGCAGACAAGCAGCTCTGGCAGGTCACCGTCATCTCCTGTGCCAGGGCTGCACTTCAGGTGACCTAAGGGCAGGTTACTCTGTCACGGTGCACTGGCCGGAGCTCAAACTTGGCAGTTTAATGTGAAACACACCTATGACTCCAGCTATACCTGGCTCAGTTCTTGGGTCTGACCTTGGACTTACCGCTCTTCTTCCTGGTCTGTAATTCTCCTCATCTTCTTGAATACCCCACACCATCCTAGTTTCTCTGTCTGCTGTTGAGGAGTCGGTACCCACAAGGTATCTGGAAGATCCAGGGTAGCTGGGAAAGGTAGTGGCTGTCAGCAGAGTGTACTGAACACAATTTTTTCTGGTCCCTGGTTCCTGGTGTGGGAGCAGAGCCCATTTTACTGGATGCCCCTGGCTTTAGAAGGGCCCCACAGGGCTTGATTAATGACATATTTTGGGCCAGGAGGGACCTAGACTGGGGATCCTGCTAAGCACAGTGGCTCAAGTCTTGGTCAGAGGTGGGGACCAGAGTCTGGGAGGCCACGGAGGGTCCAGAGCCACCCAGTGAACAGGGTCGGTGAGTTCTCACTGTGCCTTGGTTGTGAGCGAAGGGAAGTCACCTCTGTGCCTAGGACTGGGCTCACAGCACCGAAGGGAACTCGCCCAGACCTGTGGGAGTTGGCTGGGTTTGGGCTCCAAGGCCAGGAGCCAAAGAGGGAGAAGAAAAGGTGGTGCTTGACCAGAAGTCTCCCCTTTTTAATCTCAAGTGCGTTGTGCACCTATTGGGACTAGCATCCTGGGCCTGCTGGGCTCGAGAGGTGCAGCAAAAGTGACGCCGGGTCATGGATGGGACTCACCTTGCTGATACAGAACAGCGATGGTGACCGTTAGCATCTTCACCACACCCCGCACCCCATTGCGGAGCTGGTCCTCTAATGCCTGGCTGTCCTCTCCATCCACCCCTAGTTCTTAGACAAGCCAGAGGACGTCTTGCTGAAGCACCAGGCCAGCATCAACGAGCTCAAGAGGACCCTGAAGGAACCCAACAGCAAACTGATCCACCGGGACCGAGACTGGGAGCGGGAGCGCAGGCTGCCCTCCTCGCCCGCCTCCCCCTCCCCCAAGGGCACCCCTGAGAAAGCCAGCGAGGTAGGTCTCACCCCATGCCCCTCGACAGGGGCCTTAGGTAAGGAGGGTGGCGAAGGTTGTTATGTACTGACTCACTGTCGGCCTCCACATCTGTATGCTCCTCCCCGCTGCTGCATGCGGGGATGATGGGGATAGGGTGGTGGGTTAAGCTGAGGAAGCCAAAGTCACTAAACTTTGGAATCTGCAATCCCAGGGACCACTCCGAAAAACTCAAAGTAGCCTGGTGTATTCCCCTTCCATCAGCCTGAGTATGATGGGGAAGGAGTACTTGTTAGAAATTCAGGTTCCGGGGCCTCACGTCAGACCTCCTGAATGAGAATATTGGAGGCAGAGCCCTGGAATCAGCATTTGAAACAAGTGCCCTAGGCGGTTCCCATGCACACTAAACTTTAAGAATCAGGGTAGCTCTGTCCAGTGACCAGACCCTCGCATGCCTGTTGTGAAAATGCAGATCGAGAAGTGCTCCCTCCCGGAAGGGTGCTCTGAGGCCACTGGAGGGGAAATAGGTCCTCCAGGAAAATCAGAGCCGTGCCTGTTGCCTCAGAAAAGGATCCCACACGACCTGCCTGTCAGAGTGGAAAGCAGCTGAGCAAGAGAAAGACAGGGTCGTGAGAAGTCCTGTACTGATATAATCCCAACTTGTTGTTGTCAGCACTGCGACATCTTGGCAGAGTTTACCCCCGTTAATAATTGAGTGTTTTCTCCCCAGTGCTGCTGCTTACTGGGCTCCAACCCACCTCCTGGGTTTGAACTCTGGCTCTGTTGTCTGCCAGCTGGAGGGCCCTGGCCTGTGACTTAGCCTCACTGGGCCTCCATTAGGTAGAGGTTATAAAGCACCTGCTTCTTAGGAATGTTGTGAGGAGCAAATGAGATCAGGCATGGAGAGGCCAGCAGAGACCCAATGCTCAATACTTACTGTTTCATTTTGAGAGTCCCGGGTCCTACTCAGAAGGTGAACTTTGGAGGGGTCCTCAGAACCCACTTGGTTCAAGGTCATCCCTTCACGGATGGGGCCTCGAGGCCCAGGAAGGGAGGAACTTTTCCAGTGTCATAGTTGACTGAAGAGCCTGAACCTGATTTTCTTGTGTCCCAGGCATTGCGTTTGCTCTTAAATCACAGCTACCTAGAAGCACAACCAAATCAGGTGAAGACCAGAGGGTCAGTTGCGTGCCAGCTGCCCTCAAACCCTTTGACAGTCAGTGATGCAACCACGACTGAATGAGCAGGGCACTCCACTGACTCAGCACTCCCCACGGCCTTGGCAGACCGAGTAGCCGAGGGCCTCATCCAGTGAGGCTGCTGTGGTAGCTCTCTGGCTGGTGATTCACAGAGTTAGGGATGACTTGGGGGCCTTTGGGACGTTGCCATGGAAGGAGGGCACATCTCTGCATCCACCGAGGGCTTCTGTGGTCATCTTTGATACCATTGAGACCCTGAAGGTGCTAAACTGGGCCATGGGGGCTGGTCTAGTGATCCAGTTACATGCCCCACCCCCGCCCTGAGACACTTGACCTGTGTGGCCTCTCTTCAGTCCTGAAGCAGGTGAGGTGGGGTGCAGGGACTTCTGAAAGGGTCGGACTCCAGCAGAGGAGGACAATATGAACCCTTCGGGACTGGACTGTGGAGCATTGGGCGGGCCTCAGTGCAGCCTGGCTTGGGGGGGTGCTCCACCTGCTGGTAGAAGCAGGAACTGCTAGAAGATGGGCGGAGTCTGTTCCACCGCCCATCTTCTCACTGCTGTCCCGAAAAGTGTGGCCCACTGCTGAAAAGAAGTTAGGTGGAGGAGCTCACATTGAGCATCGAGAGGCCCTTGAAGATCTGGGAGATGGGGAAGACACTTCGCTGGGGACTGATCTGAGTCCTTGGGCGAGTGACCTCACCTCTCTGAGCCTCACTGGCTAGTCATTCAGGCTAAAGGGAACTAAAATTGCCACTCTTTACGGTTGGAAGGTTGAGCAAAATAATGGATATAAACATACTTTATAAACCGGGAGGTGTGGACAGTCATGAGGCCATTGCTGATGGTGGTGAGAACTCCTGCTCCAGGTACGGGCTCTGCAGGGCTGTCCTGCAGGGGGTTTCCCCCAGATTTTCTCGGAGCTTCTTCATATACTATAGAGCTTCATCTGGGCCAAGAAGGAAACAGGAGGAACTTAAACCAAAATAAGGAACCCAAACTATAGAGAAGAGTTCCCATTTGCCAAGCCCAGGTTTCCATGTCAAAGGTAACTTCTTAAAAGGGTCTGAGACCCAAACTATAGGATTGGACCATGGTTTAAACTAAAGACACCCAGACAAGCCTTGGGACTGGAGTGCAAGTGACATGGCTCCAGAACCTCTTGAATGAGAACAGGCAGGCGGTGGGGAAAGTGCTGGCTGGCAGCTGACCCCTGGACTGGCTTGGAGGGGCAGTTCCTATCTGTCTCACCCCACAGTGCAGCTCCTTCCTGACCTCCTCTATAAACCCTAAGGATGTGGGATTTACAAAGCGGGGCTATTTATGGACTCTGTGTGTGTGTCTCCCCTGTTCTCTCTCTCTCCCTCTCTGTCTCTCCTTCCCTGCTTCCCTCCTTCCCTCCTTCCCTTTCCCCTGGCCCTGGGCCTCCCCTGCAGTCCCAAAGGACCCAGGACACCTCTCAGCAGCATTTGGCACCTGAGCCTGGGACGGCCACAGGCTTGGAAGTGTTCACTCAGAAAAGCCTCGCAGCATCTCCTGAGGTTACTGTCGTCACCTCCCCTCCTACCCAGAACCCCCCTAATGGTCTTAAGAAACCCCTTTCTCTGGGGTGAAGGGGGTGGACCAGACTCTGCCGTGCACATGGGAGCAGTGGGTAGCCCACACTGTCTCCATGCTGTGGTAAATGAGCACCCCCGTTCTAGCAATCCGCAAAGGGCAGGCTGCTCCCTCACCTCTTGTGTCCCAGGAATCGGGACTGAAACCATTCAGGGAAGATAGGACAGCCCGAGTCCCCTCTGGCTTCAGAGGGAGGCAGAGATGGTCTCCCCACAGGCCAGGCAGAGGCAAGTGGCTCTAGAAGCAGGATCTGCCTTTTACGTTTGGAATCTGAGGTCATGGCCCCTATATGCCTTCTGCCCTAAGGTCTTGTTTCTGTTTAGAAGCCTGAGTAAGGTCTAGCCGTGGATGGGATGTCATCCCATCTACCCCCACCTCTTCTCTAAACTCCCCTTGGAGCTTGGGTCACTCAGGGTCTCCAGACAAGATACTCCTTGGGCATCTTGCTCCAAGGAGTATCCTTGGGGTTACAGAGATGTTGTCACACAAGTGTTCTAAATGAGGGCATTGCGTCTGCGCCCAGGAGAGCAGCAGGTCAAGGGCTCTGGGAACTTGCTGTGCCCCTGCACGGATGCCAGGTGGAATCCAGGCCCAGGGAGCAGGGGCCACGTCTCCCCTCCCTGCCAGCACCTCATGGACTGTCAGGATTGGAAGGTACTGACCGATCATCCGGGTGAAACTCCCTTCTCCCTGACACACGACCCTCCTCTGTTGGCACAGAGTGTGTGAGTGCATATACCTTTCTCAGTTCCCAGAGAATTGTGTAGCTGTCAAAAACATGCGGGAACCGTGTAAGACACACGAGTCAGTTACAGTAGTGGTAAAACATAAATCACAGTTCTACTCTGAATTTTCCCTCAGTTGTAAGAATAAAGGCAAGACTATTGGCACTCTATTGAGAGATGTTGGACAGGAATCAGCAGCATGCCAAGGTTAGGGACGCACTGGTACCCTGGGGCACAGAGATGCCCCTAAAGCCAAGGACAGATGCCCATACTTGGGGGAGGGGCAACCTATGTCCTTCATCAGCATTCCTGAAATTGTCCATCCGGCCCCTTTCACAGAGGAGGCTCTGCCTGTCCTTAATGGTAGCTCCTTTTGTCTTCAGTCCTCCATTGTGAAGTTTTCATATGGAATTATCTGGCCTTCTGAATCACCTGTCTGTGGGCCTCCCTCTGTCCCCAGGCCCCTTAGACCTCCTCTCAAGGCCCTTGGGAGTTGAGCACAAACCAACCCTCCTTCAACAGTTTCTCCCAGAGCATAGCTTCTAGAGGGCTCCTCATCCTGGACTCCTCCTCTGGGCCCAGAATGTGACCCAGAGCTCCAGGTGGGGCCTGAGCGGCCTGGAGTCAGCATAACTGCCTGGCTGGAGATTTTCTCCTTGTCAGTGGCCTGTGTGGGAGCAGAATGGGATCCACTTGGCTCCCAGCTTCTGTCACTTGGCTGTCTTTCCGCAGTGCCTCTATCTGACAGCAGAGGGCGCTCTGAGCAGGCTCTGAGCCTGCGCTGAGGGTCCAAGCTCGGTGTAAATAATCACAATGTGAATGGCGCCCCTGACATCTTCCCATCCTTAATCCCTAGGGCCCCTTGTGGCTCTGCCAGTGTTGTGGTGCCAGTGAAGCGTTTCTCCTTTCTGTCCAGTCTTTCTTTTCTCTTTAGGTTCCTACATACCTACTTTCACTTCTTAGAAGCAGAACCTCTTCCTCCCTCAATGCTCACTGTCATCTGTGCCCATCACCTCCTGCTGGGAGGCCCCTTTTCCCCTCCTGAAATAAGGGGACCAGCACACGTGTCACAGGTTGCCACATGGATTAAATTTACTGTATTTTTTTTTTTTTTACTATAAGATGCACTTTCTACCTCACCCCAAATTTGGGAGGAAGGAGGGTGCGTCTTATAGTCCAAATGTAGCATTACACTGGTGAAATATTATGTTATTTGTGTTATTAAATATTTTACCACATTTTTTGCTTCAACATTTTTTCCTATTTTCCTCCTCTAAACCCTAGGTGTGTCTTATGGTCCGAAAAATACAGTCATAACTTAGACCAGCAATTTTTAACCAGTGTGCCATGAGAAATTTTAAAACATGCAGCACCTGACTATTTAGTCAGGGGCACTGACCTCTTTTCACTTAGGTGGTCAAATTAAAACATGCCAACAGCCAACACAATAGCCGTCCCCGTGAATGAATCAAAATTACACCTATTGTTTCCGTTAGATCGGCAAAAATTGCATTTTGGGGTGTGCTGCAGAATTTCAGTAATTAGTTCATGTGTGCCGTGAGATGAAAAAGGTGGAAAACCGCTGACTTAGACAAAGGGCTGATGTTGCCTGGCACAAAGTAACTAAACATAAGTGCACTTCCCTTTCTCTTCCTATATGGTCTTTCTGTTCCGTGCCGGCTCCCACCCCACTCAGCCGAGGAGGCCTCTAGTTTCTAGAAACTAGTTTCCAGTTAGACTTGGGGCAGGAGTGTCCCAGAATGGATTCATGGGCCATCGCTGGCCGTCCTTCCTTGCTGAGGATGTCCGTAGAAGCCAAAATGGGAGCAGCTAAAAGACACCTGCTTCTCAGGTGGGAGAGAAAGGGGGCCTGGCGTCTGGAGGCTCTCGGAGCACTTCCCTCTGGGAGGGTTCAGGTGCTGTTGTCCCGAAGGCTCGACAACCTGAAGTAAAATCCCAGAACCTGCTCCTGACTTGATCTGGGGCTTCCCCCTTCCTTTCGTATCTTTTTCCGTTGGCAAGACTCTCTTAGTGAGGTTTGCTTCCCTGACAGTCACGGAGATTTTGCTGAAATGGGGTGGGGGAGTGGAGGTAAGAGGTTACACTGTTCCCTTGATCCTTCAGAATCCTTTAGATCTCATGGGATCTGACAGACTCCTCACCAAGTCATAACCTGAATCGGAGCCCAAGGTCAGGTAAACCCCCAGCCTGTTCTCGGGAGCATTTTGGGGTACCTCTTTTTGGGACGTGCCTTACACAGGGCTTGGAGCGAGAGGCTGCTTTGAGGCCTGCCTTTGCCACTAGCTCACTCTCTGGCCTGGGACATGGCGCTTACCTTCTCTAGGCCTCAGTTTCCTCATCTTTACCATGAGGGGCTTGCCTCAGAGCAGCAATTCCTGTTTCTTTCTTAAGATGTTATGTATTTACTTTTAGAGAAAGGGGAAAAGAGGGAGAAAGAGAGGGAGAGAAGCATATGATGTTGTGAGGGATACATCGATCCCGTGTGAGAGAGGCATCAATTGGTTGCCTCTCACATGCCCCCAACTGGGGGCCTGGCCCACAACGCAGACATGTGCCCTGACTGGGAATCGAAACAGCAACCTTTCAGTTCTCAGGCCGGCACTCAGTCCATTGAGCCACACCAGCCAGGGCACAGAGCAGCAATTTCGAAGGAAGAAGGCACCTCAGGGCAGCCCTGGTCCCCAAGTTCAACAGGGCAGCCCCACATTCCTGCTACATGTTAGGCTTCCATGAAGCTTTTGTGTAAAGAAGTTTTCAGTGACTGCAAGATTAAAATCCCAACGGCCTTCTTGCTTTTGAATGATTCTAGAAGTTCATCATTCCCTCCCAAGCACTGTTCCAAGGGCTGTGGGGGAGGCAGAGGCTGTTCTGTCAATGGTTTGGCAACGCTGCCCTCTTGTTGGTACTTTGGGCCCTCAATGATGCCTGAATTTTTAGGTGTTTCCTTCTGTGATGTATTCTGGTTAGTCTTTTTCTACTCTTTCTGTGGATTTTGTTAGAATTTTCCAAGGACAGGCCATGGTACCTGTTTCTTTGGGAACGAACCCCGCAAACTTCAGGCTGTTCAAGCCACTATGGTGACCAGCACCCACCTCTCGGGCTGGCCACTCGTACTTTGCATTCTAATCTCTTTCCTTCCCAGAAGTTCTTGCAGAAAGGTCCAATTTCAGGCCACGGCTTATGGAACTTAACTCAGTGCTTGCCATCAACTTGACATTAGGTCACAGTTGGAACACATATTCCCTATTCCATGAGATAAGTTAGCCAGGATCTGAGGCTTTGAAAATCAGGCATTCTTTTCCTCACTCTACCAGTAACTAACTGTGACCTTGGGTAAGTCACTGACCTTCTCCAGGCTTATGTTTACCCATTTGCACGATGAGGAGATTGGACTGAAGGTGTCTTAGTAGTTTTTCGGGCTCTAACAGAGGTTCCATGTAACATCAGCTCCTTTCCCCTCTGACCATGGCAGTTATATCATTGAAAGAGGAAGAGGGAGAGTCCTGGCCCACCCGTGGATCTTTGCTTTCCCCGTGGTTAACGTGGGGAGAGCAGGAGACCCCGTCCCATTTTACCAAGTTGGGGTGGTGGTTGAGGGGACTTGGCAAGTAATTTGTTGGTGCCCTGATGGGCGGAGGAGCCTGGAAGGGGCTGACGGGCATTGTCATACCTGCCTCTCCCCAGACAATTCTGGGGATGGATGTGTTGACCTTTTGGCAGTTGATTGGTCCCTTCTTGTAGAGGGAAAAGGTGACCCATTCTTCAGGTGCCATATTTCATGTTAACCTCTTCTTGCTCCAATTGAAACACAGGGCTCAGAGCATTGGGTATTTGTAGAAAGGAAGTACGCTAGGCCAGAAGAACTCAGTCTTCCAAAAATGGCCACCACGCAGCAGGAAGACAGTGAGACAGGCCTCGCAGATATCCTTGCTGATGGCAGACTCTCCAAGGTGGATGTCCTGGTGGACAAGTTCAAACTTGAAGTGGCCACAGAGGAGATGGTGGGAGCCAGAAGAGCAAACGCCCAGCAAAAACGAAGAATGATCGCAAGCCCTGAAGACTTTGAGTCCATGTGGGAGGAAGGCCCCTGGGTCAGGGATGGCCCAGAGGGGGCTTCTCCGGCTGCAGGCTGCACACTGGCAGAAAAGCTCCTCGAGGGATCCCAGCTCAGGGTGGGCACCGGGGAGGCAACCATCAGGAAGCGCTGGGTCTCGGGGCAGCTGGAGGGCCACATGGAGCGAAGGAAGGAGCTGGAGGAGTTCCAGACTGGTGAAAGACCCACCATCCCGGGGACCAGGCCAGCCGAGGCGGATGTGTCCTCTCCAGCCTCTGACAAGGAGGGACTTCAGTCGTTTCTGCTGGACCCAGCCCACGCCGAAGCCAGAGCCGACTCCAGTGATGAAACAGATACTTCCTTTGCAGAGAGGAGCTTCTATTTCAACTACGGAGAGGAAGATATTGAAGACCAAATCCTCCCTCCGCTGCTGGAGGAGAGAGAAGAGCACCTGGAAGCCCCTCCCAGAGGCAGGACTGGGCGGAAGCTCTCTGAGGAGCTTGCAGAGAGCTCTGAGATGAATTCCTCAGACCAGTGGGGCTCTCCTGCAGCTCCCAGAAAGAGCAAGTATGAAGCAGGTAAAGCTCACACAGCTTTCTTAGAGGAAGGAGCAGGGCCCCCCAGGGACCATGGAAGACCAGACCACCCGGAGGCCTTTGATGGGCAGCATGGGACTGGATCTTTTCCAGGGCAGATGTTCGCTGAGGGCTGGGAAGAAGCTGGGCGGGGGGTGGAAGGAGAGTTCACCCACCCGGCATCCACCGTCACTGCGGAGGGAGAGGCCCCCAGGAGTCAAGAGCTGATGGGAAAGGCTGAGAACAGTCCCCCAGCAGGATGGAAGAACCACTGGCCTCACAGAGGAGGGGGTGTGTGCCCAGACCTCCCAGCCTGCGCCCCTCCGTGGAAGCCAGCCAAACTGAGCGGAGGCAACTTCTTGCCCAAAGACAGGGGACCCGTTCACACGCAAATAGGAGAACCTGTGATGGAGGACAGCAAGGTTCATATGCCGTTTCTGCGGACGGAGGTGATCAGCCCCCTCCCAACCTCTCCTGGTCCCTTTCAGGCTCAGGCACCTCCTGAGGAAGCTTCTCCAAGCCCAGCCCCCCCTGGGTCAAGGGACCCTTTGCAACTTGGGGGTCCCTTTGGAGAACAGTCCCCTGGGTTTCTCAGAGAAAGCCCAGAGCCCACGCACCGAGTAGAGCTTGTGGTACCTCTGCACAGAGGCGAGCGCAAGGCGCCTCCCGTTGCCAGCAGAAAGCCCAGAGTTGTCCTTGAGGAAGTTGAGGGGGCTGCACCCCTGGGGTTGGGGCTCCCTTCAGGGAAGCCAAAGATGACTCCTTTCCAGGCTGGGGGCCAAGAGGGCTCCCTGGAAGATATCAGCAAGACCTCAGTGGCCAACAAAATTTGGATCTTCGAGGCCCATGGAGCAGAAAGCCGTCACGTGAGTCAGGGTGAAACACGGGCCCTTCCTCGTGAGCTGCCTTCGGAGGCCTCTCTGGGGCAGGTAGAGCAGCAGCGGAATAAGCTTTCAGACCTGGGCTTCGTCCAGCTCCAGCCCCCAGGGGACCTCACCGGCCCCAATGCCACACACTCTTCCTCAACGATGTCACCTGCTACCAGGCACTTCAGGGAGGGTGTTTCTACCACATCCCACCAGGAAGGATGCATGGAACTCGAGCTCATGTCCCCCGATTCGGGCTGCGAAACTACGCTGGAGGAGACTACAGGGGGAGCTGGCCACGTGAGCCCCCGTCCCCCCACTGCCCCGAGCCGGGGGAGCACCGCATGCTGCGTAGCTTTCTAGAAGCATGTTTCAGTGGCTCCTCGTCATTAGTGCAATCAGAGGCTGCTTGTCCATCCCTGTGAGTTCTTTTCCCTAAATGGACCTGAATGTAGTGCAAGCAGAATGCAGGGTCATCTGCTTAGCCCGTGTGAGCCTAGCCACAAAAACCCTCGAGGGCCACACAGACCCAGCGGAGGAGGTGGCACAGCCACCAGCAAACTACACTCTTGCTTTGCCTTGCTGCCCCCACCTGCTGGGCTCCTACCTGTTTGCTTGGCTTGTCCAGCAACCTTCCTTCATTCCTTTCCCTCCCCTGGTTCTCCTGTCTTGGGGAAGTGGACAGTCCAGAGGTTTCCATCCTTCACTGGTGGTTGCCTCTCGGTCCCAGTGCCAAGTACCTTTCTTCCTCCTTAAGACTAACTATCCTCTCTAATCCAGAACAAATCCGGAGACACCGTCAAGGAAGAGAAGTACATCACCACTTTAGCAGCAGACCCCCCTGGGAAAGGGGGGCGCCTGAGATTCGCCAGCCCCTCAGGCCCTCAGGTCTCTGCAGCCCCTGGGTGCCCTGATGACCCACCCAGCCACCCTCGCCTGGCCAGGGCCC
Source organism: Carollia perspicillata (assembly GCA_004027735.1). Classification (NCBI taxonomy): domain Eukaryota; kingdom Metazoa; phylum Chordata; class Mammalia; order Chiroptera; family Phyllostomidae; genus Carollia; species Carollia perspicillata. The sequence goes on along the minus strand of PVKM010026795.1, from coordinate 7,119 downwards.
ATCGCTGCCTTAGATTCCCGCCTGCTCTGGCAGTGCTTCCTGCGTCAGCTCCACTCTGGCTTGTCTGAACGCGTCCTCACACCTCTCAACCTCCCTGAAACTGGCCAAATGGACGCTTGTTAAGCAAGTGAATCTCTAAGCGCACTGAGTCTCTAGAACCTGAAGCCAAACACTTTAAAAATATTGGGTGGGTGTTTGATTGGTCTTAAAAAGGAGTGTCACGAAGCAGCCCCAAATGCGTGTGTGGTGTTTGATCCCTGACAGTCCAGTTGAGAGGTATGTATGTCAGACAAGAGTTGCTGGTTCCCCTCCGGCATTTCCTTGGCCTGCTGTTGTCAATTGCACTGATGGGACCAGAACCTCCACTTCTCGGCCTGCCCGCCGGCCCACGCACAGAGCTCAGGGTGGAACTGATGTAGCACCCAGCTCCCAGGAATTACCCCATATTTGTCCTCCCTCAAGATGACGCTGATCCCTCCCAAGGAGACTCAGTGGAATTGACAAACCATGCCGGCTTCCTCTTTGTTCCTAAAAGCTCTTGGCTCTGGCCTCTCTGCCTCCCCCTGCCCTGGGTTTCCTGGTCCCTGGGTCTCCCTCCTGGGTTTCTGTCTCTCAGCGCCAGCCCGTGTGGATGGGCCTGGGACCTGGGCTCCCATCCCTGCCTTGCGTACGGTGCCGCTTCTGACAAGCTCCCAGATCCACACGCTGGATGGAGCCTCCTGTCCAGGGACCAGCTGGCAGGATGGCTGCTTTGTACTTGCTTTGCCGCCATCAGGAGACCCTCAGAAAGCAGCAACCCCACTCTTGAGACATTTTCGGGTTTTTTAAAACTTATCATGACATCAAGGAACCTCTGCTGGGGCATTTTTTTGTTTCCTGAACTGCTCTTCCATTTGGGACATCGACATGGCCCCAAGATTTCATCTGTCATTCACCATCTTTCTCTTTTTGTCTCTCTCTCTCCCTCTCACTCCACACCCCCATTCCTTTGATTTTATCTGGCCATAGAGAGCAGGGCTGAGGGAGGGCTCGGAGGAGAAGGTCAAACCGCCTCGTCCCAGGGCCCCAGAGAGTGACACGGGAGACGAGGACCAGGACCAGGAGAGGGACGCGGTGTTCCTGAAGGACAACCACCTGGCCATTGAGCGTAAGTGCTCCAGCATCACGGTCAGCTCCACGTCCAGCCTGGAGGCTGAGGTCGACTTCACGGTCATCGGTGACTACCACGGCAGCGCCTTTGAAGACTTCTCCCGCAGTCTGCCTGAGCTCGACCGAGACAAGAGTGACTCAGAAACGGAGGGCCTGGTGTTCTCCCGGGATCTCAGCAAGAGGGGCCCCAGCCAGGACGACGATTCTGGGGGCATGGAGGACAGTCCCGACCGAGGGGCCTGCTCTACCCCGGACATGCCCCAGTTTGAGGTACAGTGGAGCACCATCGAGACCGGGCCCAGCAGGCACTGCATGTTCAGAGGGCCCTGGGCCGCCCATGAGAAGACCAAGTCGCCAGCCTGCAGCCCAGATCCCTCAGCCTGAAGCTGTGTCTCGTGTTGCATGACTGCCCCTCCGCAGAACAGCATGGTTCTGTGCTCGCATGTTTGCCATCTCGGTTTCCCCTAACACGCACTCCTTGGCGTTTTAACCCTATGACCCCACCGTTTGCCTGAGGTCAAGCCGAGAGCAGCAGTCCGGTCTTCCTCGACTCCGCCTCTCCCTGCCCGTGTTGCATGGCACTGCAGAGAGCATGTGCTCGTGGACGACTTGCAGGCGCCCCCACGGCCTGGTCGGAAACTCGGACGGTTTCTCCTGATCCTGGCCAGACCCCTCTCCCTGGGGCCTGGGCTTCCTGGGGAAGGGCAGCAGTCTAAATCCGTCCAGCCCTGGGGGAGCAGTGGAAACTCCTAGAGGAGAGGAAACGTCGGCACGCGGGGGGACGCTGGGGTAAACTGTGTCCGGGCCTCTCTGCTTTGTGCCCTTCCCACAGGGGACCTTTGTTCATGCTGTCCCTCTGCCCCCTCATCGCTTCTGGCCCCACCCTGCCTCCCACCACCCTCCCCTCTCCCCCTCTTCCAGGCATCGAAACAAGAGCTCATTCACTCATGCTGTTCCCTCTGTGTAGAAGGTTTTTCCTCCCTTTCTTTGCCTGGCAAATGTGTCACATTCCAGGTCAGAGTTCAGACGTCGCTTCCCTAGCAAATGCTTTCTGGACCACCTTGACCAGAAGTATTGTCCCCACCACAGTCCCCTTGCTCAGTAATGCTTCTGCTCCTGGTGGTGTCCCACGTTGGTTAGTGGCTGACAGGTCTGCTCTCCCACCAGGCGGCAGCTCCTGGAAGCCTGCACATGGCGGGCACTGATAGGCGACTGGCTGAATGAGCGGCTAGGCGTCGGGGTTGCAGCCATCTCTGAGAATCCCTTCACCACCCTCCCAGCCCGATGACGAGCTAGCTTTCATTCACTCTTTCACTCAGCTCCCATGTTAATACCTGCTGTGTGGATAGCCATGAACTAGGCCAACGGGGGACTCAGAAGGAAGTGATCATTTGACGTAACGGCTTCTAGAGCAGAGGATGTAAACGGCTGGCTCGGGGTAGATCTGGCTGGCAGATGTGCTGTCTTTGACCTTGATTTAAAAATGAGGACATTGAATACGAAATTCAGGAATTTTTTCATGTCATTAAAAAATGGTATAAAAAATTTTTATATCATTAAAAAAAATCAAATGATGCAGTCGCTCAGAAGCCATGGCCACAGTTGGCCAATCCTGAGTGGCACCCCATGTGCTTTCCAGTTAACCCCAGGCCTCAGCGAGCTCACTTGACTTGTTTATACCATCTGCCTGGCCCCCAGGGGTCTCCAGGTGGGTGACTTCTACTCTAAAGAACAATCCCAATGAAGTGGTAGCATAACCACTGGAGTCATTCGCGACTCAGTGACATTATGTATATGGGAAAAATACTTAACGTGGGGTCTGGCCCAAAGCATATTAATTGAATAGCAGATATTCTTGTTTTCATATTTTTAAAATTGATTTTAGAGAGAGCAAGGAATATTGATTTGTTGTTCCACTCGTTTATGTATTCATTGGTTGCTTCTACTATGTGCCTTCACCAGGGATCGAACCTGCAACTTTGGCACATCAGGATGGTGCTCTGACCAAGTGAGCTACCTGGCCAGAGCTGGTAGATACCCTGTAAATGGTAGACCGGAAAATAGCACATAGCCACCACGAGGTTGTGTGGCTGCGGGGTCCATGGCAAGCCTATCCGGGTACTGCTGGTGGTTCTGGCTCTCCTCTTGGGGTGTTTGTCTGTGACATCACGCAACGCCTCTTTGGCCTTGACCTGTTTACCTTTCTGGAGTCTTGGCCAGCTGCAGGGGTGGGAGGGAACCTGCTAACCCTACACAACAGCTGCCCATGAGCAGGAGTCATGCCGGGCGTTTGAGTTATGGAGTGTCCTTCCTCATCTCCCTGCAGCCTGTGAAAGCGGAAACTGTGACTGTCAGCAGCCTGGCCATCAGGAAGAAGATCGAGCCAGAGGCTGTGCTGCAGACCAGAGTCACCGCTGGGGACACCCAGGTAAGCCGGGCCTTTCAGCGCGCCCAGAGCCCCGGTGTGAGGCGTTTGGGAGGGGGATCCCCACCGCGAACAAGCTGCCTGGCCAACCCTCACCACCTCGGCTCCCCCAGAGCCCTCATCTTAACCCCGATGCTCTTGAAAGTGTGGTTTCCCTTCCTGAGCTCTGGGAGTGGGCGGTGGGCATGGGCTTCTGTCCTGGGCAGACTGCGCTCTTCGTGCCTCCGCTTCCCCATCCTTAAACCAGGATGATCATGTCTCTCCTGTGCCCCTGGGAGTGTGGTAAGGACCAGTGGCTAGTGCATTAGGATTGTGGCTTTCAGGTTGCCCAAAGGAGTTGGAGACTTTCTTGATGTACCTCAGGGGCCACTTGGGAAGAAAAGACATGAGATCCCAAGCCAGCTGCAGTCACAATGGCTCACATTGAGTCATTTCACTTTTTGTGCATGGGGGTTCCACCTCAGATTGTCAAAATGAACAAACTGGGGAATAGAGACCCCGAATCATCTGTCTTAGTGAGATGAAGCGCGCTGAGTACCTGGGAGAAAGCCATCGTGAATTGACACAGGTGGTTCCTAAGTTCCTTTTGTGGTTTTTAAACTTTGAAAATTGAGATTGCGGGTCTCAGTCCTTCCTGGTCGGAAGAGCTGCTGTGCCGGAGGCTCCTCGCCCTGCAGACCAGTCTTTGCCCCGAGAACTAAAGGGAGACGCAAACCAACACAACGTGGGCTACTCTGTCACTTCCGGAGTTTTGCCTCCCTCTCGCTAACACACATAGGGGTTTCTGGGGCAGCTGGGGCCGCAGTCAGGACCCTTGAGTTCTCATGAGCCGCGTGACCTCAGGCAGTGTGTTCCCCCTCTGGCCTATTTTGTTTTAGTGCTGTGTTTTATTTTCACACAGAGAAATATAGAGGAAATTAAAAATGGCCCCAAATCCCACAACTCAGTAATCCTTACTGACATCAAAACAGCAACGAAATGCTCATCGTTATGAAATTCAAACAGAAGCAAACGAGATTTTTTTTGTGATTCCTCCCAGGAAAATATGTGTGCATATACCTTCATTTATACTTACATCTCAAGATATTATACAATCTTTTACAGAAAAGAGATTGTTGTCTTTTACACTGATCTTTTAAATTATTTTCTTATGAGAGGTCTCCTTGCCGGCACACATGGACCCACCTTGCGCTTCTTAGTCCCACTCAGGAGTCGCCCCTGATGTTTCAGTCTCCCATCGATGGGCCTGTGTTCGTTTTCCCTTTTGCAGTTAATGTTGAGCGCTGCAGAGTGAATTTCCTTGTCTGACTTCCTGGCAGAGTTTCCACAGTTTCTTTCCAAAGACTGAATTCCCAGCAATGGGATCAGCAGGTCAAAGATGACATGCATTGAAACGGGAATAGAATTGGTCAAATTGCTTGGAATTATTTTTCCTTTGTCAATCAAATAAGATGATTGAAGTAAACCAGCAGACCTGTGAGGCCCATCTGTACCTCAGCCTGTGTGTGGACAGCCCGTGCCCCAGGGCCCTATTCACTCACACAGCCTGTCACCTGGTAACTGGGCCTGCCACCAGCCCTGGTGACAGATGCTGCAGCAGCATCTGGTGTTCCCTCTCTGTGTGTCCCTCTCTGATGACCCCTTCCTCTGACTGCAGGTTGATGGGACTGCCCCAGTGGGGAAGGAGTTCCTAACAACTACACCCTCCATCACCACGGAGACCATATCGACCACCATGGTAAGTAGGACCCAAGAGACTTTTCTCTCCGACCAGCCTCTGCCCCAGAAACAGCCAGATCACAAGATAACGATACCAGCTGCTTCAGGAAGTCCTTATCTGCCCTCTCTGCATCTAGCCCAAGACAGACAGCCAAATTGTCTGGCACCATAGTTGCCACAGGACATCTGGTCAGACCTCAGTTTTCTGGACTGAATAATGTGGGAGGTGGAATCCCTGGGTGTCAGTTATCCAGACCGTCTGGGCCACAGCAGGGGTAAAAGGAGGGCGGTACTCTTTGATTATTGGCCACGCCTGCCCGAGGATTGTGTCTGAAAGTCTTTCCCCCAGGACCGGTGCTCTTGGCCGCTGCACTGCACATTGGCTTCCATCTCCGGACACTTCCTTGCCTTGGTCAGTAGATGGCGCGCAGGGAACCTAAACTGGCAGCTCAGGATTTCGGACCTTCTCCTGAGGGGCCCTGTGGCTCTGCTACCTCTTTGCTGTCTGCCCCTGACGGGAGGTCCTTGGCCTCAGGCTGTAAAGTGGGAATAATCCCTATCCTGCCTGGGTCAGAGGTTCTTGAGAGAGTCTAGTAACTTCAGGCACTTTAATGACAGCACAGAACAAATAGCGTTCAGCACGCAGGTCGTGGTGCCAGCCCGCCATCTCACTGATCTTCACAAAAACTGTGAGGTGGATGCTGTTTTGTTCTTCGCCCTTTCCAGACGAGGAGATTGGAGACCAGAGAGGTAAAGTGACTCACCCAAGGTCACACACCAGTAAGTGGTAGAGCCAGGTCAGACGCAGGCCTTCTGACTCCAGAAGCCTTGCTGTCCACCTCGACCGCTCTGCTCTGTCCCCTCATCCAGACCGCTGAGAGCACTGGCCACGCGGGGCTGGGCTGGGGCTGGGGCGGGAGCGGGGGCTGCGGCTGGGCAGGTGTCATTGCCTAGGCCAGATCTGTCTTGAGCTGCTGGGAAGTTGCTTTCAGATGGGTTCTCTTGCCAAACCCTGATAAATGCATAGGAAGAGAATTACACTGATTTAGACTACCCTGCTGTAGATTTTTGAGTAAACAAGGATTTTTAAGGTAAATAAACCCAAACCAGTTGGTTACCAGCTCGCACGCATTTCCCTGGTCACTCAGTTCCTCCTTTCCCCTCAACCCTTCACCGCATGGCGTCGGGGTGCTTATGGGGCCAATTTTAAACTCACGCTACGACAAGCAGGCAGCGGCATCATTCATTTACTCATCCGTCCATCCATCCTCCATTTGTTCCAAACACACTTATCCGCCTCTCTATCTGTCCAGTGTGGGCTTACAGAGTTGAAGAAAACATACGCCTGCCAGAATTCGTTTGCCAAATGATAACCCTGGGCGCACGGAATGTGCTGTGCCCCTGTGTTGAGGTGCTAGGCACACCGTGGTGAACAAGGCCCAGCTTTCCCCCTTTCTGGCTGGATGACCTCGGGCAGGTTACTTGAACCTCTGCAAACCCCAGTGTCCACTTCTGTAAAGTGGGCTGAGGAGTGATTACAGCACATCCCTCACAGGGGCCATGTGCGGATGAGCTAAGGTTGAGCTGTGCGGTGCCCTTCGAAGAGAGCCTGGCAACGTAGTGAGTGGTCTGTAATGGGAGCAGCTGGGTTTTTTCCCCCTGCTTTCTTAGGACCGTGGCATAAGGCCTTCCTAGGGAGCACAGGGAGAAGGGGTATCAGTGACCCCGTAGGAGCCGGGGAAGGCTTTATCTAGGCAGTAACATCTGAGCTATGCTTGAAGGATAAGTTAAGGTGCAGTCCAGGGAGAAGGCATTCCAGGCAGTGG
>PVKM010026794.1:0-19140 GCA_004027735.1 Carollia perspicillata | reverse complement strand
AGTCTGAAACTCACATACAATTTTTGACTTCCTCAAAACTTAACTACTGCTAGCCTACTATTACCTCAAAGCCTTACTGATTACATAAACAGTCGGTTAACACCTATTTTGTATATGTGTTAAATACTGTATACTTAAAGGTAAAAAAAATGCCATTAATAAAATCATAAGAGAAAATGCATTTATGCCACTGTAAATATTTATTGGAAAAACTCACATGTAAGGGGAGGCAGGCAGTTTAAACCTGTTGTTATTCAAGGGTCAGTGTATTTACTCTTCATAGAGGACCAGTGCTCATTAAGAAGCCTTAGAAAAAAGTTGTTTGTGTGGGTTTAGAATCATTTAAAACCTATAATTGTGTCTGTTTTTCAGTTTTGCTCTTTCAAAGATCCCCCCCCCCCCCACGGCGAGCTGTGTCAGGGGTAAGGGTGGGAAACCATTTGACTTCTAGAGAAGTATTCGATTCCTTAAACCCATGCAATGATCTGCCATCAAGATTTCTCACCACGCTCAGCACAGGATCACACTGGACTTGGACTCGGGAAAAGAACGGAGACTTGCCTTGGCCGGTGATGCTCAGCCGGGCAATCGGATAGCAGGTGAAAGGCTGTCTCAGCTCCCCGGTGTTCCCCGCTCTCATCAAGAGCTGCCTAAATCCCACTCAAACGAGCACGGAGGTGTCAGAAAGTTTTCGAAAAGTGGCACAGCTTTCAATCTCCTAGAACTCAAATAGAAAATTACCCAATTTCTGGTCTTCCCAAGATGTGAACACAGTGCACAAGCAATGAAAATCAGGTAAGTGGAATAAAAATATTCAATTAGAGGCTTTGTAGCCTGATATGCCTCCTAATAATGTCTATCGCTACTCAAGAAGAGTGACAGTTACTTTACCTGTCATTCCTAAGAAGGAAGAACTTGAGGGCCAGTGTATGAGCTTCTCGGTTCTCCCTGTATTTGGACACTGCACCCCCGGAGGCACACCCCAACAAGTGGGGCACCTGTGAGTTAGAAGTTCAGTTACACGGTGGGGAAAGGAACAGAAAAGCATGGTCTGTAAGATTTCTAGGACCTCCCTTTCCTTTCTTTTAAACTATACTTCTAGTGTTTGTATCTTTCTTAAACTCAAAACAATACGGCATTCAAACAATAGGAAGCATGTGAAATGTACATATTAATACCATAATAATTCAATGACACAAGTTCACTTAATCCTCAAAAATCTCTAAATAACCAAGAACTGTTACGACCTACACGTCACCATGATCACGCGGGGAATCTCCTTTACGAACATCCCCTCAGTAACTCACTGATTGATTGACATCAGCAATTAGTCACAGCTACATAATCTTTACCGCTCTCCGATGAAAATGAGTCTTTACGTGTTACAGACATGGTGTTTTTAAACAGAATTTTTTTCCAGAGCAGGAGGATTCTCTTTTTCAGATCATGCCACAATTTTAGCTACAAAATAAAAAGTGATCATCTGTTGTAATTGAAGACAAAAGAATACAATAAAAAAGGAGAGCCAGAAACGCCCTGCGAGCTTTCTGTGTCCTCAGTTCTCACAACGAGCTTATTATCCCCGGTTTCCAGATGAGTCTGGCAGTGTGCCAAAGCCCCTCTGCCCATCGGTTACACTCCTTTCAGGCTCGATCCACGTCCCGAGTCAGACGACCTGAACGGCAGTGCCATTCCTTTGCCCTATGTTTTCTAAACTGGCCAAGAAAGCAAATAGTATGAGGATAGAAAACAAAACACTCCTCCAAAAGCATCCGCAAACATTTGTGGAGCACAAATAAAGTCACAGACTCCCTGAAATGACTTTAGAAATTAATTCCTTAGCATTTCCAAAATAATTGAAGGAAACTTTTCCATGACATTTTAGAGCAAGTTTCCTTTTTTATTTTCCATTTGGCATTCACAACCTTAAAATTATGTTCCAATTTGTCAGGCCTCTCAACCACAGCAGTCAACGGAGAGAGAGAGACAGGAGTGAGCCTCCTCTAATGTCGCACGCAAGCAGCTGAAGCGTCTCCAGGGCCCAGTGAAGGAAGAGCGTGGACCAGTTAGGCCTCTGCTTTCTACTTTGTGCTCCGGGGCCAGCACTCAAGGCCTCTCACGACTGACTAAACACCCTTTCCTCCAAAGACGGGCGGGTGACGCTGAGCGCTGTGGATTGCACGCTCAGCCCACGCGGCGTGGCATGTTGACGGCTGGGGCAGAGGGAGGAGCAGCCAGTGCAGAGGCAGCGTGAGGGAGTGACCCATTGTATGAAACCCAAGAGCAAAGAGGGACTATTTGGATTATCGGAGAATCTGTGGATTCCTTTTAACCATGCTATGTCCCCCACTTTGAAGGAAAGAAATAATGATGTCCTCATTTACTCCTGGAAAGGTCACTTATTTTTTTAACATTGGATAATGTAATACAAGTGTCCACAGCTATTGGTCAAATGTGAGCTATTCCATCAGTAAGTATAAAATCGAAAAAATGGAGCATCATAAGGCATTACTCACGGAACAAACCAATATATTGGAAAAGACCAGGTGTTCTAAAATCAGAAATTTAACATGTTCTATTCGGAATGCACATGATATAAGATCTTTTAGATTAGACACCTGAAGTTGGAGTTCACACTTTGAAAATATATATTTTAGGAAATTAGAATATTTAACATTAAAATGAGCATGAATAACCTCTAAATTTCAGTAGCGGGTTCATGCAATGACATCCAAGGACATGGTCCCAGAAAACAGCAGCCTGAATCTCCATGTAGAAGGCACCATTACTGCCCTGGGTGATGTATCACAAACACCCTTTTCCCACTCACACCTCTTTGTGCTTCTAACACACTTACATCTATTAATATGCACTGCTATTTCTGCTTGCACCTCTGTTCAATTTATCCGGAAGCTGACCTAAATACCAAAGCACGCTGCAAGAGAAAAATAGGAAGCTTTCTCTGCGCAGCTCTTGGCACCGTATCTGGGTCACAGCAGACACTGGGTTAATAGGAGACAGGACTCGGCTTTCAAGAAGCTCACACGCAGTGCAGGAAGCATGGAAGGAGTTGAGTAGTAAGACAGTAGTCCACGATCTCTACACGGCAGTGAGTGGTTATCGCTAGCATCACAGGCTGTGAGTATTCACAGGAAGTAGATGGGTGTGTATAAAAGGTTCCAAGAAAAGCTAGGGAACAGAGAGAGAGGTCCTGAAAAGGGGTAAGCGGCGAGGTAAGGGAGAAGAATTTTAGACAGAAGAACAGCTGGCATCAGTTGCTGATAACGATCACAGTTTAAGGACCATCTATTGGGCTAGAATCCGGTTGACATGGCTGCTTAAGGTAGGAAAAACGGAACTCCTGATACGTGAAATGCTGGGATCAGACTGAGGACATCGCAGCGCGAAGCTGAAGGTTAATCCTGATCCCGAAGATGAACGGAACCTTCAACATTTCCTGCAGGCCTTGGCCAGCAGTGGCCATCACTGCAAAGTGATGCAGCATTCCGGGTGTATCTCCCAGGGACCGGCGAAAGGGCCAGCTCGGCCTTTCGAAATGAACTTGTATTTGTTGGGCCTATGGAGAAATAGGACCAATGACTTCAGGAACTTAATTTTAATCTCTCCAGGCCCTATTTTCTGTCATATAACTGATATTCTGTAAGCCATTCTTCTGCAAATACATTGGATTAGTTTTCTCTGCACATTTACATCAGGCTTATTGGCAATTTTTTGGCCAAAAAATAGCTTTAAAAGTGCTTTTGAAAATAAGAATCTGTCAGTTTGATTTTTCCCATCTACAAGAGTTCTCAGTCAACTGCAAACTTAGAGATGCCATTTGAAACACATTCCTCCAGTCCTAGGTCCCTAATGGTATCATGATTTATTTATATCTACACAGCTTTGGACAAGACTGGGAGATTTTTTATCCTACCCTCTCATTTTTTATTTCTAAACCAGCTTTACATTCAAGTCAAAACATTCAATCTAATTAAAAAATATATCTAAGAACCTTGGCTTGGAAACTTTTCACAAATATTTTATGTATATATTATGTATGGATGTATGTGCTTTTATTTATTTGCTTGCCCGCTTACTTGAATTTTTAATTGAATTTATCAAGGTCACATTGGTTAATAAAATTATGTAGGTTTTGGGTGTACAATTCTATAATATACGATCTGTACACTGTACTGTGTGTTCACTACCCCAAGTCAAGTCCCCTTCCATCACCATTTATCCCCCTTCCTCTCTGGTAATCATCATATTTTAAAAGTCTAGGTCAGCCCTGGCTGGTGTAGCTCAGTGGATTGTGCATGGGCTGTGAACCAAAGGGTCGTGGTTTGACTCCCAGTCAGGGCATATACCTGGGTTGCAGGCCAGGTCCCCAGTAGGGGGCGTGTGAGAGGCAACCACACACTGATGTTTCTCTCCCTCTCTTTCTCCTTCCCTTCCCCTCTCTCTAAAAATAAAAAATAAAATAAAATATTTTAAAAGTCTAGATCAGTTTCATTTTTTCATGACTAACCTCAGATATTATTCTCAAGCTTAGACTAATTAACTTGTAAACTCTCTATAGAACTAAAAATCTCTTGAATTATCTTTGTCAGTGACTTTCAAGTTTCAACTAGACGTACAACTACTGAGGTCCAACTCTGGATTACACTTTCATTTCTTCACTGTAATACTTTTCTTCTAAGCCATTACTTCTCCAACTCTCTATTTTCTTAGCTTTCATTTTGAAATAATATCAAATCCACACAAAAATTGCAAGAGTCGTACAAAGAACTCTCCCCCCACTGGGTCACTGGGAAGTAGGTTGCCAACATCATTTCCAACTTTTCCAAATATTTTAGTATTTCATTTTTAAAAACAAGGAAAAGGGCATTCCCCTACATACCCACAGTAACCTTCAAAATCAGGAAATTTATACTAACTACTATCACCAACGTATTAATCTTCCTTAGATTTACCAACCCTGCCAATACTGTCCTTTATGCGCAAAGGACCCAGTTCTGAATCACATCGTGTCTAGTTTTTATGCATCAGTTCATCTAGAACAGCTCTCTGTCTTCACTTCTATTCCCTGACACTTTTAAATCCCAGGCTAAACTTTTATAGAATGCCCATCATGTTGGGTTTGCCTCATGTCTTTTCACAATGGAACTCCAGTTACACATTTTGGTGTGAATATCACTGAAGTAAGGGTTCCTACAGGTGGTGCCTGAGATCCCTTGCCAGTTTTCTCCACTGTAAATTACTTTTTTCCATTTCAATTAATATTTTGGAGGGAATTATATTCAGGTTATGGACGTATGCCATTCCCTCATCAAATTCTTCCTCACTGGTATTTTCTGGCAGAATTAATAACTGCCATACTGTGATTTTCTGATTCCCTGACCCCTTCTGCATTGCTTTGTTGGCAATCTTCTGTAAGGAAAATATTCCTCTTCTCTTCACTTATTACTCATGCTTGTATTTATAATGGGACAAACTTAAGGATTCTCATTTTATTCAAACTTACGATCTGCAACGGTCATTGTTTATTTTTGTGCTCAAATTTTTTCCAGATTTGGCCAATAGAATTCCATTTCGACTAGCTCCTGTGTACTTTTTAAAAAATATCACTTAAGGACATTTTTTTCCCTTGCTTTTTAGAGAGAGAGAGGAATGGGGGAGGAAAGGGGAATAAAAAGAGGAGAAGAAGGAGAAGAGAAAACACTGATAGGTTGTTTCTCATACGTGCCCCAACCGGGAATCAAACCCACAACCTTTCTGTGTACAGGACAATGCTCCAACCAGCTGAGCCCCCGGCCAGGGCAGCCCCTGGGTACTTTTGACGCATCACCGTCATTCCCGAGCACTTCCTTACTTTCTGGCTCACATGGATAATTCACACGCATCTTCTACTTTTCGTGTCTCCGCCCTGAAATTAGTCGTTTCTTTCCAAGATTAGTGGAGAATGGTGCTCAGGACCAAGACCCAGAGTCAGGTGCGCCCAGTGTTCCTGGACCGTGATGGCTCCCAGGCCCTTCCACTGGACAACACTGCAAATGTGCTTACATCAACATATATTTCTAGGCTTTATCTATAGACACGGAAAACTCTGAAAAGTATGTAGTTTCTAAAGAAGAATCAGAATTGATTCTGTAGTAATACCACGCAAGTCACACCCTACATTGGAGCTTATGGCTTTTTTCCCACAACTCCTGACTCTAAACTGAGGGAGACCTAGGTAATGTGCCTTTAGTTAAAGCTTTCATTAATATTTGAACTGGACTGGTAAATATGCTACTGGATGTGGAGCTAAGTTATTCTATAGTTCCTTTCTCCTCATTAAACAAAGTCCTATTTTTATCTGAAATGATCCATATTTAAATATATTCTCTTCCATTCCATTGAATTGCAAATTCAAGATAAACACAGCTTGAAAAGTCCACTGGCGACAAATGACACCCCTTCAGAGAGAAATTATTACTTCAGCAAAACTCCAAGGGAAATAAATACATGGTTCCGAGCCAAGGTAAGCACACATATTGGACGGAGTCTGTATTTAAAACATTCCTTTGTCAAAATTCTGCAATCTAGCAAGCTCCAATTCTGTTAGAAATTACATGGCTTGACATTTTTAATCAGCACTTTCCTCAGTTCCGCATTAGGTTTTTGTAAATTTTGGTGTTTTATAAGCAAAAAAGGAGGAGGAGGAGGAAGAAGAGAAGAAGGAGGAGGAAGAAGAGAAGAAAGAGGAGGAAGATGAGGAGGAGGAGAAGATGGTGATCATCAGAATGTATTTTAGACTACTCCTATCACTAAATGGTATGGCAAATATACTAAACAAGAGACTCCGTTGCATTCAGCACGGAAACTTGCCCTAAGCACATAGGCTAGCACAAATGTGTATGTTTTCTACACATGTACAACCTAGACTCCAATAAAGCAGTTGTATAACTTTTTCCAGCTGTCTTCATCCTTCCTTGAGAACGAGAACCGCTCTGCCTTTGAAACACTCCGCAGGCTCCGGTGCGAGGTGCACTGAAAGAATGGAGTACGACTTTTTTAAAAAATCATGGTAACCTTTGGACTCTTCTTGAATTATTTTCAAATAGAAGCCATAAAAAGTACAGCTCGCCATCTCATCAGACATTGGAGAGAATGCAAGATTTAGAACCAACTGGTCCTCTTACGTTCTGCCCAGTACTTGCACAGGCCGTGAGATATGCTTACCTCCAGGATAAACAGGACACGTTGTCTTTGCTTATTGGTACAATGGAGGACTACTTAGCATGACTGCCCGATGGAGCCCATGAAATAAAAGAGTACTTGAAAGAGAAGGGGTTGAGTAACCGGGTTAACTTAAAAGACGGGACAAGCCAAAAGGAGGTATGTCCCTGACGGGCAATACTGGATAGATGTTTGCACCCTCTGAAATATACAGACACCCGTCACAACAAGCCATTTTAATGAAAGGCAGGACTACTGACCTCCATTTTTTATTTCACTAGAATTTGAGTTTTTCTTTCGACTAATGATCGAGAACGGCAGTGTGCTGATTTTACTGCAGTATACACTGTTATTTCCAAAGCCTTTGAAGGTAACACGCATTTTCCTTGTTCTCTCGTAGAGACTCACTCCACATGGAAGCAAACACCCCCACGAGCTTTCCCAGCACGACAGCGAAGGAGATAAATAACGGTAACTGGGTGAAATGTTTACTTAGTGAATAGGGAGCACGGTTTTCCTTTGCTGGTGTGACTGAAAATATGTTTTTTAGGGACTACACATCAACATGAACTAGAAACTGAAAAAAACTGAATACGTTCAAATGTTTAAGATATCCAATATTTATGAACATTTGTAGTCACATTATTGACTTTGATTACCTTCATACGATTAATTACAGAAAGCTCACTCATTCTACTCAGGTTATAGGAAAACACAGCAAAGGGGATTTTCTGTTTTTCTGAACAGTTTTAACACCATGACCAATTACTGCATTTGCTTGTATAAGGAAAATCATCACAAGAAAACATAATAGGATGACAGAAATGTCGTGTTTTCCATCTAAATAGCATATTTTCGGATAGTATTTAAGTATCCCATTTTAAATCACCTTTCTGACTAAAATTATATGGCATCTTTTTAATGAAAAATAAATTATTTTACCTCTTTCCTGTAAGAAAGTCAATTAGAAGAGCATGAAAATATATGTAGACTCAGGTATTTTCCACCTCCTCAAAAACTTTAAAAGTCAAAATACAGAAAAGATTAGTTTAGAGAAAATAAACTGAATTGCTCTGCGTGGGAGAGAGAAGATCTCGTTTCAGATCACTTACTTTATGCCATTTATTTAATTTATATATTCATACGGTGCACCATCCTTTTGCTTCATGTATTAAAAATCTTGGTTATAATCTACAAACAGAGCATGGGTTGCTGCCAGGAAAACCATCTGTAAGGTTAAAAGACGAGATGGTTTAATAGTTAGTTTTTTCTATCATTTTTAAACTTAGGAAAGATTCCGACATAAAGTCGAAAGAACAAAAAAGAATCATGCCGCACCTCTTAGATTTAACAAGAATTTGTATTTCACCACACATTTTAGATCATTTAAAAAATAAAGCATCACATAGCTTTGAAGCTTTTCCTGAGAGTCTGATCCTGCCTCCAGAGCGATCATCTCTATCTCGAATCTGGGGTGCCTTCTCCATTTATGTTTTCGTGTTTACGGTTCAAACTGATGGATTATTTAAATACACATGACATGACTTTATGTTTTCAAACTCTACACTACTATCACAATGTATGCGTCACTCTTTAGCTTTTGTTTTTCACTTAGCAATATGCTTTCAAGTATCTACTCACATTAACAAATGCACATACATTGGTAGCTAACCTCGGGGAAGTTGCTCAGTTCTACGTGCTCCAATTTCCTCGTCTATAAAATGGAAAAAAATACTGAAAGGTGTGGGTTGCAAGGATGAGATCAATTCCTGTGTGTGTGTGTACGTGCTGAAGAGTTCCTGGAACAAAGACAAACTCCATCAATGCTAATATCCCTGAGAAAGAAATGCTTATGGGTGAGTTAAATTCCTGGGTCGGTGAGTATGAACAACTTCAACCCTTTCTGCAATGAGAAACTGTTCCTCCAACTGATGGTACCAAACTAGAGTCTCAATTGTACTGGAGGGAAGGTTGCTTTGGCCTGTCCACCAGTCAGTACTTGGTATTGCAGATGGTTCTGTATTTGAAGAAACATCTTTCAGAAACTCTGAAGGTTAAAAGAGTGGACGAAATACAAAGACATGGTGATGCCCATCCTCGAGACAGTCATCTCTTGAGTCAAAATAATCCCATCGGGTGTAACTGATCTCTTCTCCTTTCAGAGGGTGGTGGCCCCGAGAGCCCCCTTCTCCGTCATGCTGGAGATCACTGTCTGCTCTGTTAGAAGTCTGCTTTTCTGACCCTTGTTCTCTTGGTGAGATTCACTTCATTTGGAAGGAAACATCCCCCTACGAGCTTTCCCAGCAAAGGAGATAAATAATGGTAACTAGATGACTGACAATATGTGCATTTATTCTCATACCTGACTTATAATTGGCTGGATACAGAATTCTGGGTTAGAAATAATTTTTTTCTTCTGACTTTGAAAGGCAGTATCATCTTCTTGCTTCTGGTATTGCTGTTGAGAAGTCCAAACCCATTTTGATTCATAATCTTTTTAAAAAAATACTGAATGTTGGGGTGACATTGGTTAGTAACATTATGTAGGTTTCAAGTGTCTAATTCTACAACATACCATCTGTACACCATAGTGAGTGTTCGCCACCCCAAGTCAGGTCTCCTCCCGTCACCACTGATGCCCCTTTGCCCTCGTCTATCTGTCCCACACCCTCCCTCCCTCTGGTAGTCACTACACTGTTATCCGTGGCCATGACGGCCTTTTTTTTCAGAGTTTTGTTTTCTTTTTCTTCAGGCAGCTTATGGAACCTTCATTTTATCCTGAGCGTTCTGAAATTTCACAACCATGTGCCTTGGTGTGGGTGTCTTTTCACCCAATTTGGGTAGACATTGTTTTCTTTATCCTTTTGAAGACATACAGCTCTTAGTTATGAAAAATATTCTACAAATATTTTATAGATAAAATTTCCTGAATTTTCTCTTTCTAGAATTTCTATTATTTTAAGATTTTCCCATTTCATTTTATTATTTCTCTTATTATGTTTTCTATGCCATTGTCTTCTTGTTTTATTTTCTGAGTGACTTCCTTCCTCAGTTTTATCTCTCAAACCTTTTACTGAGTATTTACATTTTTTTCTGCTATTATATTTTTATAAGATCTTATTTTTGATCTCCAAGCACAATTTATTATAACATTTTACTCTTACTCAATAGATTACTTTGTGATTTCAGTCTGAAAACATCAATAACTTTAAGCCTCTCTTCACTCTGTACAGTTTCTATTTCTTATAAATATTGCTTTTCTCAATCTCCCTTCCTCTCTCCCCCTCCGCTCATCTCTTTTTCCTACCCAATGTTACAAGATTTCCTCAGATAGTGTAAAGATTTGTTTGGGGACCTGGATTTCAGAATCTCCATGACTTTCCTCCTGCACTGCTGAGATTTCTCGTGCAGCTGGGGTCATGGGTCCTAGAATCCATGACAAAGCTGCCTCTGGCAATAAAAATTACAGAGACGTCGATGTTCAGAATACATTTATAGCTGTGGGAGTAAACTACTGTCTTGGAGAGAGGTGTAGTTAAAGGAAAAATAGGGTGTAGCACCTTTTTAAATAAGCCACATGTGAGGGTGTTCTGTGGGTGATGACCTACAGTGGTTCCTTCAGACTAACATGTACCATCACGAACGAATTCACACATAATTCTTCTACAGATTGGCAAAAGAATAAAGAGCTGTTTGTGTGTTTTAAGTTCTCTGTTTAAAGTTGTGTTATACGAAAAGGGTATTAAAAGTAGTTAAACCAAAAACAACCACAATGAGACAAACCATTTTTAAAATTAATAACTTACATTAATACTCATAAAATGATTAGGTTCCATTAGTATAAATGTGGCAATTTCACATTACTATGGATATGTAAAATGGACATTCTATAACTGAGTAGCTGAAAATAACATAAGCTAAACAATCACTCACTTTATTCTTGGGATGGAAAAAAACCCAGTTGTGTGGTGTAACGGCAAAACAAAATCATTTCATATGTTACTCACTTAGCAGAAATCATTCCCAAATTGCTACAAGGTGTATTTCTATTTTTCATGTAATTGTCACTATAACATTTAAACTGTGTATAGCCAGAAAAATTGCTTTCCTAATTATCATAAAATTATGCTTAAGAATCCATCAAATCTTTAAAATTGCCAATTTGAAAAGGAAACAACTTTCTAAAGAACTTTAATAGGAATGCTCAACATATAAACAATAACACCGATCTATGCTCCAAACAATTCACAAATTCCTCTCCTGAAATGGAAATACAGTGTAAGAGGAGAAACTCCAATAGGGAGATGATCTGTATTGTGCTTGAGAGAAAAAAACACGTTTTAAAAACCTGATTATATTTAACAAAAATCAAACCCCAGTTCCCTTTCTACTTATTTTCAATTATCTACAATGTCACAGGCTACTTGTTTCTTTTCCCATCAATTTAACTTACTGTTTTTAACCTCTACCCACTAAGCCTTGTACTGTTGGTTACAGTTTTCTTCTCTAGGGAGGAGAGTGTCCCCACTCTGCCTACTTAGCAGCAAAAAATGATAATATGCATCGGGGGGCAGAGTAGATCCGCTACCCCATATACAGGGTCCAGCACATATAATGCCCCTTTTTATTACAAAATCTTTTATTACAAAATCATCAGCACGGAATTCTGCAACATCACAATATCACACTCAGGCACACCACGTGACATTTTAGGTGAAATGTTCAAATTAAAACCATAAATTATGACACCCCTATTCTTACCCCATCAACCACACTCAACCAGGCCTTGCTTCTGCTGGGCCCTGTATGAGGCTTACGCAAGGACTTAGAGCACATCAAAATGGTATTGGTTGAACCTGAAAAATACTACACGTTTTCAAAAATGGTCGCTTGAAAACTTTTTCCTCTTTGTCCACAGCAATGCAATTGCAACCCTGCAGCTGACCATTGTACCCGAGACCCGATGGTGGACCACAGCATACCCTTTTGACCATGGCGGGCAGAACAGAAACAAAAACAGAATAGCCAGCATTCACAGTTCTAATCAGCAACTTGAAACAAACTGAGCAACCCTTTCTGAGGAAGGAGAAAAAATAATAATAATTTAAAAAAATATCCTTTGAAACTTCAAAGAGAAGATTCCCAGTGCCAATGTAGGTAAGAGGCTGTACAATAATTATTTTTGTGTGGCTCTGTTGCTAATTATTGGCATTCACATCAGAGTAGGTCACTGGAACAATGGAACCTAACGTGACCTCCCCTGCTTCGTGTTTGTTAGATTTAATGGTATTTGGTCTGGTCGTAAGGAAATCTGGACTGTAAAATTATCACCTTGGTTGTCTTTGCAAATACTTCTGGGAAGGACGTCCTACTCCGGGATTTAAAAAAGCCGTCCATGTGATTTTTACCTTCTTTCCTGCACGCATAGCGACACCTATGTCGAAGCATTTCTGTTTCCAAACGTGCTTTCTAAAGAACACCATTGGGTATTCACGCCGCATCGCGTTTCTGCGGTACGGATGCATAGCAGACACACTCGCGGGGAGGTTATGTGTGTGGATAATAGTGCCATTTCTCAGCTGGAGTCCCCTGCTTGATGTCATGCCTCTTCCTAGAAATGAATAGTGTTTGCTGAGCAGAGGAAACGAACAAACACGCAGCTGTCATTCAAGCGGTAACAATACATTTAGGCTAAAGCGGTAATTTCTTCCCAGTGAACACTTCCAGAGGCACTCGGCAGTTCATAATCACTCATCTCTCCTCCGTGCCACTCACATGCCATCAGGCTCTGAACACACAAATCTCCATAGCAACTTGGGCGATGAAGAAATACGATCACTCTAAGTTCTGCTGTTCAACGATCTCAGCACTTTTCCTGATTCAATAGGTGCCCGGTTATTTCTACAAGAATAACTGAATGATTGTCATCATTACGTTGCACTTTCTTCTTTCAAAGAATGAAGCAAAGTCTCTAGGGAGGTTTATATGTTCATAACTATTCTGTTCATAACTTTTTTTTTTTTTGCTTAACCACCTTGAAACATTTCATTAGATCTCAAGGGCTCTCGCTCACGGCAGTGACACCCTGACCACACGGGGACACCCTGCCAAAGTGGGCGACCCCCACGGCGGGTCCGAGGGACGTGTTCCTCTCCCTCATTGCCTTCCTTCTGGCTTCTGCAGTTAATGACAGTGGAACCTGCAGATCACGTGTCCTCCCTCCTCCACCTGAACTAAACTTCCGTGTCATGCTATGAACCAACTGCACCTTCCGCCATATTTTAACATTAACGATAGTCCGAATGAAATGCTTTATACTCACATATGACCTTAATTGCTCTGATCAAATCTCGATATTACAAAAATAGCTGTTTCATTCCAGACCAGGCCACATCGAATCTCTTCTCTTTCTGACTATACTTAATCTTCATTGAGCCTTAAAGAGTTATGTTTAACCTATGTGTATTACATTTTTCTCTCCTATTACACTGAAACATCTAAAAAGTAGAAACATTCATGACTGTATTTCCCATAGAGTACTGTGATTTTGAACACGGATAATTTGCCTACAGAATACCAGAGGGGGGGGGGGGGGGGAGAGAGAGAGGTGGGGAACTACAAATGAACTAGTTCTTGGGGTCCGCCTATTGTTTCTAAGACCCTGTGACCATAGCACCATCCTTATCTGCATCGGTCTCTTTTAGCTGTTCTCAGTTGTTGATGGTCTTTTCTTAGAAGAGGATCATAATTTGAAAAAATCATTTTCCCTTTGTTTTAGGTGATGAGTTTTCCTTATTAAAATTTTGAATTTTCACTACCTAAATACAAACAGACCACAAAATGTCTTTGTCATTCAAACTCAAAGAATTCTTAAAACTACAGTTGATTCTTGAATAGCACAGGGGTTAGAAGAGCTTTATCCCCACCCCACCCCCTGCCCAATGTCTAAACTTTACGTAAACTCTGACTCCCCAAAACTTTAGTCATCCCTCCACATCTGCAGGGGACTGTTTCCAGGCCCCCCATAGATACCAAAATTCAAATGCTCTAGTCCCTTTGATAAAATGGCACAGAACAATGCACGCAGCGGGCTCTCCACATCTGCAGATTTGCAAGGGCGCACTGAAAATGCTGGTGTTGATCTGCAGTTGGTCGAATCCACAGTAGTGAAACCTGGGCATAGGGAGGGCCCACTGTGTATTTGCTGAAAATAGATCCGCACGGAAGTGGACCCGCACAGCTGAAACCCATGTCGACTGCAAGAGCAGAATGTCAGAATCCCATCACTCTTTGGATTACATAATTTGCCTAAAAAAAAAAAAAAACTTTAGCTAAAAAGTGTTTAGTGATGAACAAAATTCTCTTGGTGAAATAGTACTTGAATCTGATGAGAAGAGAACGTGTTGATATTAGAGAAAAGAAAAAAACAGCCACAAAACAGAGTAAAATACTCTTAAGCCAAACTACTCCTAAGCCTGATGCAATAATAACCATAGCTAGATATCCATTATTTGAAGTTGTAAATAAATAGAAACAGAGGCACAAATACAAGGAACAGACTGACAGCCATTGGTTGGTGGGGTGGGGGCGTTGGATGAACGAAGGTGAAAGGTCAACCAAAGAACATGATATGCACAGAACCCATGGACACAGACAGATAACCACGTGGTGATGGCCAGAGGGAAAGGGGGCAGCGGCTTGGGAAAAGGTTGATGTGTGGGGGAAAACAGGGACATCTGTAATTATATCGACAATAGAAATAAAGAAAAAAAGAGTAAATGGAGGAAAGAAGGTGAACGGAACTTAACCACAGTACAGCTCTGTGCCCTTACGAGGCTGCCGTGCAACCCCACCTGCGCTTGGACAGAAGTTGTTTTTATACATTTGAAAGGCTCACATCAGTAGGACCAAGATTTGTAAGACACTCTGCCCATGTGTACATTTGGCAGTAAATCAAACTGAGTGTTCTAGGCAACTCATTCACTGTGCCCAAATGTTGATGTGAAAAGCACTACGAATGGAAAAGTTGACTTAAGGGAACAAATAGGCTCACAGAAGTTCAAATAGCATTATAGATAAGACCTCTGTAAATACGGCCTCTTTCCACGCTGCTTTTTATTTCTCTAAAGGACCCAAAACAAGTCAAATATTAAATGCGGCCAAATATCTATGTGGTCGCTTTAATTTGGTATCAATACAAGCCAGGTAGACTTTTATTTTGCTAGGAACACTAAAAAAAATAGGCTTAGACACACAGAATCTCAGTATTTTGTTTCCCTTATGTAAAACACATATTTTGAAAATAAACGTTATATTCTTTAAAATAACACTATGTCCGTATTACTGCAGCCTGTCAAGCTCACGAAGTTCAAGTGTTCCTCCTCCTTCTCTCTCTCACCCTCACTCTCGCTCTCGCTTTTGTTTTTCTGAAACTGCTTCACCAAACACAAATCACCTTAATGGTATCGGTGTGTCCTTCAATGGAAGACTGTAATTGCTTTGAGAGCGCAGGAAAAAAAGATCACTTTGCTCCAGCATGATTAGAAACATCCTCATGGAGATCCTTCAAGGTGAACAGAACGAATACACTTATTTTGTAAGGTTTCAGGACACAGAATCAACATCCAAAAATCGATTGTGCTTCTCTGCATTCATAATGAACTATCACAAAGAGAAATTAAGAAAACAATCCCATTTACAACCGCATCGAAACCAATACATACTTAGAAATAAATGTAACCGAGGAGGTAAAAACTCTTTATACCGAAAACTGTAAGTCGCTGATGAAAGAAACTGAAAAAAGACACAAATAAATGCAAACCCACGAGCCCACACTCATGCATCAAGAGAATCAGTATTATTAAATGTCTATACTATATAAAGCTAAGGACAGATTCCAAGGGATTCCTACCCAAATTCCAACATTTTTTTTTCACAGAAATAGAAATAAAATGTCCTAAAACTTATATGAAACCAGAAAGGCCCCAACAGCCAAAACAATCCCAAGAAAGAACAAAGTTGGTGGCACCATACCTTCTCATTTCAAACTATGTTATGAAACGACTGCGATCAAAACATGCATTGTCCTGGCATAAAAGCGGACCGGGGGAAACAAGAATAAAGAGTCTAGAAATAAACCCTTGCACAGCTGACAACTCTTTTTTAAAAAAATATTTTACTGTCGTTCGGGTACAGTTGTCTGCATTTGTCAGGCAACCAAGAATACTCATTGGGGGAAGGATAATCTTTTCAACACCTGTGCCGGGAAAACTGAACACACACATGCAAGAGCATTACAGTAGACCTTTATCAGTGTAAAGGTCTCACGAACATTACATTGAAATGACCTGAATGTTTCAATGTAAGATCTGAAACAAGTCCTATAAGCAAGCATAGGGAAAAGGATTCTTAACATTGTTATCAGCAGTCATTTTTATTTTTTGATATGACACTGAAAGCCCAAGCAACAAAAGTAAAAATGAGCAACTTGGAGCCCATTGAATTTAAAAAGCTTCTGCAGAGCGAGGCCAACAATCCACAGAATGAAAAGAAAGACGATAGAATAAGAGAAAATAATTGAAAATTATGTATTTTATAAGGGGCTAATATACAAACATAAAAAGAACTCACGTAACTCAATAGCAAAAAAAGAATAATATGATTGAAAGCAGGTAAGGGACCTGAATGAACACATCTTCCAAAGGTGACACGCAGATGGCCAACGGGTACACGGAATGGTGCGCAACACCACTCATCATCAGGGACATGGAAATCAAAACCACAGTGACATACCACCTCACACCTGTTACGACATCTACTATCCGAAAGGTAAGAGGGCACCAATGCTGGGGAGGAGGCGGGGAAAAAGGGAACCATTGCGTACTGTTGGTGGCAATGTAAATCGGTATGGCTACTATAAGAAACAGTACAGAGATTCCTCGGGAAAGTAAAAATAGAAGTACCATCTGACCCAGCAATCCCACTTGTGGGTGTATATCCGAAGGAAAGGAAAACGGGTACTGAAGAGACATCTGCACCTCCCTGTTCGCTGCAATATTATTCACCACAGAGAAGACATGAAA
Organism: Carollia perspicillata; assembly: GCA_004027735.1. Lineage (NCBI taxonomy): Eukaryota > Metazoa > Chordata > Mammalia > Chiroptera > Phyllostomidae > Carollia > Carollia perspicillata. The sequence continues at coordinate 1,837 of PVKM010026794.1, read as the reverse complement.
ACAACCCACAGGTCCATCGACTGATGAATGGGTGAGGACAATGTAACACACACATACTCACACACTCAACACGGGATGTTATTCATCGTTGTCAAAGAAAAACCTTCTTTCACCCTGGCTGGTGTGGCTCAGTAGACTGAGCACTGGGCTGTGAGCCAAACGGTCGCTGGTTCGATTCCCAGTCAGGGCACGTGCCTGGGTTGCAGGCCAGGTCCCCAGTAAGGGGTGCACGAGAGGCAGCCAGGCATTGATATTTCTCTCCCTTTCTTCTTCCCCTCCTGTCTCTCTAAAAACAAATACATAAAATATATTTTTTAAAAAAACCTTCTTCCATTACAACAGGATGAGCCTGGAGAATATTAGATCAAATGAAATAAGCCAGACACAAAATCCCCGCATAGCGTTGCTGACATTTGGAAATATAGGTGAAAGTTACATGCATTATTTTGCCTACTGTTCCACAAATCGGAAAGAATTTGGAAATGAAAAGGTCAAAGGGGAAAATAAATAAATAAAAAATTCTGTCAAAAAAAAAAAAAAAGGAAGATGGCGGTAGACATGACGAGCAGCACACACCAGAAGGAATGCGAGGGACCAACAGCATCAAGAAGGCCAACCGTGTGCTTGGAAGAAAGCGTGAGGCTGCAACAGTGACACGGTCCAGGCCAGGGTGGCTCTTCAACCGCAAGCGATGGAAGTTGTGTATTCCTCTGTTGTCAGAGGGGAGCCAGAGAGAGTTACGGAACTGCAGGATCACGGCAGGATCGCAGCAGAGTTTTGTGAGGAGGGGCAACGCACTGCGTACGGATGGACTGGACAGGTTAGATGAGGGCGGCCATTTAAGAAGCCTCGGTTACCCGGAGGCACCTCTGGGTTAAGCCCTGTGAGTGCCTAGATTAGGGTAGTAAAAAATGAAAATCATCAAGACACAGTAGCTTGATAACGTGTATCGTTTTTTAAAATGTTTACTGAATTTACTTGGGGTGACGTTGGTTAATAAAATTACACAGCTTGCGGGCACGTAATTCTGTAGCACGTCACATGCACGCCGTGCTGTGGGCTCACCACCACCTCGTCCCCTCGCGATTTATCCTCCCTTACTCTCCTCCACCTCTCTACGCCCCCTTCCCTCCGGCAATCACCGTGCTGTTGTCTGTGTCTGTTACTTTTCTTCCTTTGCTTAATCCCTTTTCCTTTTTCGCCCAGTTCCCCAGCCCCCACCCCTTGGACATCTGTGAGTTGAAGAGATTATGCCAAGAGAAATAAGCCAGCCAGACAAAGACAAATACCATATGATCTCACTTACATGTGGAATCCAATGAACAAAATAAGCTCACAAAACACAAACAGACTCACTGGAACATATACCATTTTTTTTTTAAGAAGGAGTCCACAGTGTACACGATTATGATTGATCAGAGATCCATTCACAACTAAAGGGCTTACTTCCCCTTTGCAATTTCCTTGGCTAAAGAGAATCACGGTACCTAAGACCACTTCCCGTTCCCTGGGAAAGCGGCATCCAATGGCTGGTGGAAAGAGGATAAAACGCCCCGGCCCGTCGCCCCAAGTCGGGCCAGGGCTGAAGGGCCATCCTGGAGTCAGAGCTGCTAATGAGGTTGGCTCAGGGAACGCAGCATCCCAACCTCCCGCTACCCCCACGCTCCCACCTTCCCTCCCCTTCCTTCTCTGTTCCCTTCCACTCACAGGTGGCCATCCCAAGAGCACCCCAGAGACACCCCCAACATGCCAATGTCCGTCTCAGAGTCAACCCCAATCAGTAAGGGAATCAAAGACACAGCTGCAGACTCAAGCTGGGGTGAAAAGAAAAGTGGGA
>PVKM010026793.1:0-19141 GCA_004027735.1 Carollia perspicillata | reverse complement strand
AGCATGAGAAAGTCCACTGAAGGAACTGTCATTTTCGTGCCCAAATGTACAAGATCTGGATAAGCAGGGTCAATCCTCAGCAGTGGGCAAAAATGCATCTGATCTGTGGAGAGTTCACAACAACCCCAAGGCAGAGGCAGATGCAGTGGCCACATGAGGCTTTAGTTCTCATTTTACCTTCCATTTGCAAACAGGCTCAACCCCTAAGAGTCCAGTAAGCCTCTGAATCCTTGGGCGATTTCGGGAGGAATGCACTGGAGGTCTCATTAAGAATCAAATCGTGCTGCTGAAGGGCAGAAGGAGCGTCTTGAACAATTAATTGGAAAAATAAGACATGATCATATTTGTACCCCAGGTGGGTGCTACAGTTTATGCCAGTTTCAAAAAAAAAACACTCTAAAGCTGGTATTTTCATCATGTTTAAATTAAAATTCTATGAAACCTAGTGGAGATAAAATTATAATAAGCAAATTTGGAGATTATAGATCAAATTTCTGGATAATTAAATGATTCCTACATAATTCTAATATATTAACAAATATATTATAACAAATTGGAAAAACAAGAGAAATGAAGAACATGAGTGACATCTGATTGGAAGAATAAAGAAGTGGGTAAAATAATGAATAAAAGTGAAATATGATAGGAATAAGGTGGGAAGTCAATAATGGCATTTAGTGGGGAAAAGTCCTTCCATGGCTATTAAGTAGCAGTTTTTTTTTTCCGTTTACTTTGTCTTAACAGTAACATCTGTGCTAACTCTTTGAGTTCTGTAGAGAAAAGAACACAAAATTTGGAGACAGAAAACTTGAACCACCATCCTTGATCCACCATCGACCTTGAATACATCACTTAGCATTTTTTTATCTGTGTTTCCCTTTACTAGAGAGGAACAGAAACATCTTACAAGGCTTATTGAAAAGAACAAATGAAATAACCATGTGAGCATGCTTCACACAGAGAAGACCATCAAATATGTTCATTTTTTCTAAGACTATTTAAAATTATCTTGAGGAATACTTTTAAAGAATGTGTAAAATATAGACAAATAATAAAGACAATACGAAAGCTTGCAAAGCCTTATAATGAGTTAACAGCCATTTAAAAGCCCTCATTAGCATTTGATAACCTTTGCAGTTGGCAAAGTGCTGTTCTGAAGATTCTATTATTATACAGTATACAAGTTGAAGTTAATGAAATAGGGAAGAATTAAAACTCAATCTATCAGAAAATTTCCGTTAGTAAGACAAGGATTAAGAATATAATTGTGATTTAGAAAAAGACATTATAATTTAAAGGTCAAGATGGTCAGCCCCTTAAAAACTGATGTAACAGGGAGTTTGTAATGCAAATTATAGCTTTTATTAGCTATGCCAGGGGACAAGTTCATCTCTGAGCACACAAACTTCTAAAGGAGAGCAGGCGATCTGTTTTCCCACCTGGAAAGATTCCTCCCCTTCCGCTATTTGGTCTGGTCATCACCATCACCACAACCAAACATTCGATGTATGCTCCAAGGCCCAAGGATAAAGATATGTACACAGCTATCTCTGTGCTAAAAACAGTAATTTTAAAAGGCCACTCCTAGTAGGAATTGAGGACTAGTTATAAAAGAATAAACAAGAAAAGCCACATTTCCCAGGCCAAATCGGGGTCATTGTCGTCATCATCATCACCACAGTATTTATTTTATTAGCGGTTATAAAATATAAAATGTTTCCTAAAATTTTTCCCAACAAATGCCAGAAATCCCCAGGGGTCATTTTGAATGTATTCAACATAAGCCTCATAGATACCACGTAGTGTCTATTCCTCTTCTCTAACACTGTTCCAGTTGCTTCAGTAATGGCTGAAGAATGATGCCAGAGTCACTGAGCACCGGCCCAACCAATGCCATGCACCATTCCTGGGCATAATGCTCCTTCACCCTATTTCTTCAAGTCGGGCCCACGCTTATTCAGCTCACACTCCAGATCTCCAACAGATGGAGAAGAGAAAATACTCATTACTGTCTTTTAACCCGCTTCGCTCTAAAATCTTCAAGCTCAAAAATATCTGAAGATACTCCAGTACACTAATTCTCCCTCTTCCAATGTTGAACTATTATATTGAACAACTGTGGTTGGGGAGAAATTACAAGATAATTTCTCTTAGTTTTTCCACTATGTTTAAATCTAGTCTTGGGGCTAGAGTTTTCCCTGACCTGGGAGGAAATCTTGGGCAGGTCAAAAGGCTCTTCAGGTCCTTTTAGGTAACACACTGAGTGTTGTGCTGAATCTGCACAGAGTGACCAAATGTTGGATGCACGTGTTTCTTCCTAACTCCGCACGTTGAGATGTCCTGTGCGAGGCTGAAATCAGTCACAGTGGACAAACACTGGAACCCGTAGCTCTCACCATTGGAGAACCAGTTCTTCATCGCTTACCACCCCTGCAAACAATTCTCTGGTTATTTAAAAAAATAAAACACACCTTCAGTTTAGCAGTGAAAAAACCCTGTCCCACCAAATAGAAAAACCTGAAAAATTGCTTTGAAGTTGCACTCTCGTCCTCATAGTGCTTAGGTTCACAGCAGGTAGGATAGTCTGCAGGGAGGAAAAGAGAATGCAGTTGGCTTCTTCTTTTTCTCTTTCCTCAACTGGAGTTTCTCTCCTCCCCATCATGCCACGACATTCCAGACTCTTTCAAGGCTTGGGACAGGAGTGGGAAGGCAAAGTCAGAGGAGCTGGTGAGTGTTGACTTGGCGGCGATTATTCGGACATTCTAGTGTTAGGGATCTCTGACGTGACCAGTGCACAGAGCTGACTCTTTCGTGGGCACCTTGGTAAGTTCTTCAGCGTTTTCATGTCGCTGGGGGTCCTCCACATGTAGCTGAATATATCACCACTCCAACTTGCTATTTCTTTCCATAGCCCTTTAATAACTGTTTTCTGTACCCGTTTCTTTATGCCGAGGTGACCTTAACCCTCAAGAAAGCCTCTTAAATGGGATGTAAAACAAATTTACTACAGCTCTCTCACATCCATCCTTTGGTCTGACAAGCTCCGAGAACACAGGTGTCTCAGTAGCTCGGACTACTAAAACCAAATACCATAGAGGGTGGCTTACACAACAGGCATTATTTCTCACAGTTCTGGGCACTGGGAAGTCCAAAATCAAGGTGCCAGCAGATTCAGTTCTTCATGAGGGCCCTTTTTCCGACTTGCAGATGGTAACTTCTTACTCTAGCCTTATGTAGCATGCAGGGTGAGGGGAGAGAAGAGAGAGCACTGATCTCTTATTATAAGGGCATTAATCCCATCATCAGTGCCTCACCATCATAAAGTTCACCTAAAACTGACTATATCCCAAAGACCAGGCTTCCAAGGATCATTTTCTTGGGGGTTAGGGCTTCAGAAAATGAATTTGGGGGGGAACTCAAATACAACACAACAGTACCTCCACTTTGATATGGCAAAGAGTGTATTATTGCACAACCAGTTTTTAGTATCTCTTTTGATAATTTTGTAGCATATTTTCCCATTATATCAGTGTATATCTATAGCTCCCTGCTTCCGGAAAGCTACTGTTTACAAGTATTTATGTTTTTTCTTCTGTTTTTTTTTTCATTATTGTTCAAGTACAGTTGTCTCCATTTCCCCCCCACCACACTCCTCCGTCCCACCCATCCCCACCTCCTACCCTCTATCCTACCCCGCCTTTGGCTTTGTCCATGTGTCCTTCACACATGTTCCTTGATGACTTTTTCCTCCCATTAACCCCTTTCTACTCCCCTCTGGTTACTGTCAGTTTGTTCTTTATTTCATCAGTAAATGAGTGGATCAAAAAACTGAGGTACATTTACACAATGGAATACTATGCCGCAGAGAGAAAGAAGGAGCTCCTACCCTTTGCAACAGCATGGATAGAACTGGAGAGCATTATGGTATAAGCCAGACGGGGAAAGACAAATACCATAGCATCTCACTTATAAGTGGAATCTATTCAACAAAACAAACAAGCAAGCAAATATTACAGGGAAAGCTATTTTAAGATTCTTATTTGCTGCAAAGACCCCTTTGCTTGAACTCAGACTTGGAACTCATGTAGGCTGAGATTTACCAATACTGTCCTCAAATGTGGGCCAACAAGACTTGCCTCAGGTCTTGTACTTTAGGGACCCCCACAGTTTCAAGTACTGTCCCTCCTTATCCGGAGAGGGCTGTTATAATCCAGCCCCCTCCATTCCTAGTCAATCCACAGAGCACAATATCCTCAGCAGTACATTGCTAAAATCTGAGCTTTGCTGGCTAGAATAATAAAAAGACAATAGTTACAAGATTTTAGTTCAAGCTAGGGGTTAGTCTCTGAGGTGCACCATATCCAAGCTTACCATGCTTCTAGAACTTTTGACTTGGCAGATTAAAAATAGTGTAATCAAAACATGCTGGGCCCTGGTCAGGCAGCTCAGTTGGTTAGATTGTGTTGTCCCAATTTGCCAAGGTTGCAGGTTTGATCTCTGGTCAGGCCACATGCAAGAAGCAACTTATAAATGCATAAATTACAAATTTATGTCCCTTTCTCCCCCGCCTCCTCTCTCTTTCTAAAAATCGATATAAAAAATAAAATAAAATATGTCTATGTGTTGTCTAGTCACTATTATATAACTTGAGGCTAATAATACAATATGCCCTGGTGAAATAGCAAGAAAATAAAAAGCAGAATTTGAATATCGGATATAAGTGACAGGTTTTGCCCAAAGCAATTTTTCAACCATTTAAGTAATTAATTATTCCGTAACTTTAGAGTGACATGACTGTGGTCCAAAAAGCTCAACAAGACCGCATTTGGCCCATCCTTCAACCTTACAAGATAATCTTCCTCATGAGATTAATGGCAATAGCCAAGTGTCAAGCTTCTCTTTCCTGAGGGGCCAGAGGAAATCTGAGAAGTTGTATTCATGGAACATCCCTGAACTGATGTTATCTTGTAGCATTTGTTGAGAGTTACAGCCTATAATCAAAATGCAAGAGTGTCTAATTCACATACAGTCTATGTGATTCAGTGCTCCTTCTGTCCCATCTTTAAATCTAATCTTCCGTGGCCTTAGTTCACACTCCACGTCCCTATTTGTGCTTCTGCCTCATCCGATAGGTTTCTACCACACTCCAGTGGGCTACCTGCACACATACCCACTCACATACACCCCAAGAACGAGGTTTAATTTTCAGAGTCAACACACGATGCACATTTTATATCCTAACACTAAAAACACCTATGTAAATATAACTAAACATGTTTGATACATAATCATCCTAAACATATGACACATTCTGATATTTGCTACATTATTTTTAATGCTGATTTTCACATGAACTTATTAAGTAACCTAATAGTGGGTTTCATCCAGCCGTTTAAATCCATTTTGCTCTATATGTAATTTTCAGATTATACCCTGGAATCCATTAGCATATAATTAATCAAATTCATTACGTCATACATTTTGTACTCTTAAACATACTGTGAGCTTTCCAAGAACATGTGCTTCTCTTCTGCAAGTGTATGTAACGCACTTCCATTTGCAGGAATGACCGAGTCCATAATTCAGACGATCTTGTACAAAATGTAAACAAGCATTTGCTTTAAGGCACTGGAGGCTCAACAAGGTAATGAGTAATTACCAGGCCATAATTCAGAAGAAGAGGGAAATGAAGAGAGACAAGGTTCTATTTAAACTCACTTCCCCCCTGGGGCACTTGCTAATCTTGAAAGCGGCTGCTAAAGGGACAAGAGGCTGAGCAATGCTCTGGACAGTATCCCAGAAGCAGGTAGACAAAAGCTAGAGTTCAGGGAGCAGGGGAGGTGCTGATAAAGCTTGCTCACTTTGGGTTAGGACAATGAAGAGTTGCAGGAAGAGTGAACCAGAAGTGGTCTTCCATTGAAACTATAGCCAAGTGTTTAATCCTTTCGACCCCAGAAATTAAATTGAGATAATCCCAGGTTGCCAGTGACTGTTGAAACAGAAGTAAATCGTCTCTAGTGAAAGATGTTATACCAAGACTCAGTTTATACAATTTTTAAGCACCGTGTCTATCTGGCTCACTATCAGAAACATCCACCCACGTGAAAAGACAAGATAAAATAAACAAGAAATGGCAGAAACAATAGGCAACTTAAAAAGCCTACTGGGGCTGCAGATGTTGGTATTATCCAACCCAGACTTGAAAATAACTATGCTTACTATAATTAAGTTTATGAAGATACAATTGAGAGTTTCAACAGAACTGGAGACTATGAAAAAGGACAGAGTACATTTTTTAAAACAAGGAAATGCTACTAATCAAAAATACAATTGACTAAATTAGAGTCAGCTGGATTTAACACTAGTTTAGATACAATAATTAGTGATCTATAAATCAGAAGAAACAATTTAGAAAGAAGCACAAAGAGACAAAAAAAATTAAAAATACAGAAGCAAGGATAAGAGAGGCAAATAACAGAATGAGGAGGTCTAAAGTGAGTGTAAAATGGGCAATCCCAGAAAAAGAAGGGAGAGAATATGGGGCAGAAAAAATATTGAACGACGGTTGAGAATATTCCAAACTGAACATTCTAAGACACAGATTCAAGAAGCCCTACAAGCCTAAGAAGGTTTGCCAAAAAGAGATCCATGCCTCGGTACATCTTAGTAAAGCGGTTACGATCAAGAAGAGACTGTCTTCAAACAGCAGGGAAAAAGGACGGATGACTTCAAAGAAGCAACAACGCACTGAGAGTTGGCTTCTCAAAAAGCTCACTAGGTGCCAGAGATAGTAATATTTGTAAAGGGCTGAAAGAAAATACATGCTCATTTATAATTTGAATAAAGCTGAAATAAAAACATTTTTGGATAAATAAGAACTGAGGGCATTTATGACCAGCAAACCAAATTAAAAGCAATATCCAAGAGCATCCCTCAGGAGAAAGGACATGAAACCAGATAAAAGATAGAAGATGCAAAAAATATATAAATAAGTGAAAAATAAAATGATAAATTTGTGAGTAAATAGATTTAAATATTGATTGTGTAAGAGAATAATTAAAATTAACAATATAGGTAGCATTTAAGTTGGGGCTGGTAAATGGCACTAAAATGTTCTAAGATGATTATATTTTATGAAAATGGGTTAAAAGCAGTAACTAATATTAGACTTTAGTCAGTCAAGGTAGTCAAGGATACATGTTGCAATTGGTGGAATAGCATTAGTAGGATATAAATCCCAATGAATGAGGGAAATGAAAATAATTTTAAAATATTAATCTAAAAGAAGGAGAAAAATATAAGATGGTAGTTTCAAATGCAGATCAGAAATTACATTACACACAAATGTTAAATGTTCCCATTAAAGGACGTATTATTGAGCTGGATTTTTTTTTAAAAAAAAACCTATATTCTATATACAAGAGACATATCTAAACAGACAGATACAGAAAAATAAAAAATGAAAGAATGAAAAAGACTTTATAAATATTAACAAAACAATTAGCTATATTAATGTCAACTTAAGTAGATTTTAAAGCAAAAAGCATTACGAGAGATGAGGGACATTTTCATTGATCAACCACTATTCATCCATGAAATGCCATAATTAAGGAGTGAAGCAAAGGAGAATATGGCACAATGAGAAATTTCATGCATTCCAAGTGCGAGCATGAACAAGCACATTTGGAAAATGTTTTTGCATTGTGTACTAAAGATTAAGATGTACATATTACAGACTGCATATTTGTTGTCCACCAGAATTCATATATTGCAACCCTAATCTCAATGGAATGGTTTTAGGACGATGGGCCTCTCGGAGCTAATCGGGCTATGAGGGTAGAGCCCTTGTGATGCAATTAGTGCCCTTCAGAAGAAGGGACACAAGAGAGCTTGCTCCTTCCTCTCTGCTCTCTGCCATGTGAAGACACAGTGAGAAGATGGTCACATGAGAACCAGGAAATGGGCGTTCACTGGACATTGGATCTGTGACACCTCGATCTTGGACTTCCCAGCTTCCAGAACTGTGGGAAATAAATACTTGTCATTTAAGCAACCATATCTATGGTAATTTGTTATAGCAGCTCAGACTGACTAAGACAAGACTCTAGGACCCAACAAATTCACTCATGGATGCAAAAACTATATACATATGCATCAGAATTCATATATAAGAACTTTTATGGTAGCATTATTCATAGTTTTCCAAAACTGAGAGCTCCCAAATTTTTATGAACATTAGAATAAATAAATTGAACATACTAATACAATTGAAAAGCATGAAGCAATTAAAATTAACAAATTATTTCATATGCAAAAATGTGGGAAAAAAGTCTCAAATATAATTTTAAGCGAAAGATTGTATGACACATAAGATTGTATGATTTATTTGAAAGTAGTTGTTATTAAATTAAAGCCCTTAGAAATATGTATGAGGGTGATAAAACTCTAAAGAAAAGAAGGAAGTGACACTATAAAATTCAGCAATAATCTTTGTGAGGAAGGGATGGAGGAGGGAGCATAGGGGACTTGTGAGACTCTGTTACTGTTCTATTTCTTGACCTAGAGATGGTAGTAGTGGTTATGCACATGGCCACTATGTAATAATTTGTTGAGCTACATATTTTTGTCTATTTTGCATTTCATTCTGTTTCTGTGTGTGTGCTTAATTTTCATTTTTTAAAAATGTTGTAAAGGAACATATAAATAAAAAGTCCTTTGTGAGAATTTGTGGCCTTACCTGCTATGATCAGACTAGGTAATGGATTGGTCAATTAAAAGTTCATTAATATAAAAATCAGTTTAATAAAGATGCCTCCATACCTAGAACATTTACTTTTTTAGTTAAAATATATGCAATTTCACTCCTAGTGGTTTATCCAAAATAAATGAAAACTATGGCCACAGAAAGACTTGTACAAGAACATTCACAGCCATGTTATTCACAATAACCCCAAACGAGAAGAACCAACACAAATACGCATCAACACAATTTGCAATGTATCTGCAGAATATACTGATACAGGATTTGTGTTATATCTGTACAATAGAATCCTAGTCAGCAAAATCTAGGATTGGACCCCTGATTTACCCAGCCACTTGACGGAGTAGGGAAAGCCCTGATTGGTCGTGTTTGCCAATTTCCATTATGTAAACATTCCCACTTCAATATTCTCATTTTTATTTGAAGTCGCTGAATGCAGAGTTGGAAAGAGAGGCACACAACTGACTCTCACAACCTGGTGTGCGCTGGCTCTAGCACACCACGGGGTGAATCTCATGGATGTTACAATGAGCAAAAGGCGGCCAGACACACAAGAGTACACACTATATGATTTCATTTATACGAAGTTCTAGAAAAGTAAATTAAAATGAAAAAAAATCAGAAAGTGGCCATACATGGGGAGCTGAGGTGAGGGGATTCCTTGGGAAGGAACATGAGGGAACTTTTGGGGGAGATGGAAATGTTATATATTGCGATAAGGGAACGTATTACACAGGTATATCAATTTTTCAAGTATCTACAGCTAATATTTGTGCATTTCAAAAGAAAGGAAGGAAGGACAGAAAAATAACAAGATTAGTTGAGTTGGGGGAGTGAGTGGAAGCATGGATAACAATACAGGGAAGGCAGAAAGTTGGTCATTGTTACTTACAGCTGGGTAACAGGCATATCTTGGTTTATTATGCTATTTTGTTTCCTTTGTATATGTTTAGTTTTTCTGCAATAAAAGCTTTAAAATGACACATTTATAGATGAACAGATTCACCAATTTTTCTAATGTGGTATTTTGGCCTTTTCCTCGATCACGGGTCCTCCGGTTTTGCTTTGTCTTTGTTACAGACACCACCTCCCACATTTCTAGTTGTTTTGCCTTCCGAGTGAAAAGACAAAGACAAATGTAAAGCCATTATTGTGCTGAATTTCAGATTGTTACAAATTTTCCTATACGATATTTCCCTTTGAGTTGTCTTTTCCATACCTAATTGGACAGATTTTTTTAGCCACCTAAATTTATTGTGACTTTCCATAACATTAAATTAAGTGGCTGTAAAAATCAATAACACTCTTTCCGCATTCACATTTCATCATTCCTGTAAATTTAAAATTGTGTAGTTAAAAGTATAGTGTACCTGGAAGGTTTGGGAACAAAGTCAAACTCAAGAAACTAATCCTCGGCAAGCCATCAACAACTGAACCACTCAGCTGAGGTCCAGGGGTCCCCGGGTGCATGAGAACACCCCTAACCCCTTCCCAGACTCTCGAGTGTCTGGCCTTCTTGTGCTGGATTAGCTGATGTGCCCCCTTCCCTTTTAAATACATAGAATCATGGGCATGGCTATTAGATTCCTAGACTGTTTCATTAATCCCTAATGTTCCTGAATAATGTACTATTGATATACTTTGACTATAGCTAACTAAAACGTATATCATCTTTTCTACTGGAGAATCTGTTTGGGTGCCCACTTACACACATTTCAGTCTTTCAACAGTAGTTCTACCTAGCAGTGATGTTTGAGTACAGAAGGAACAAAAGGTATATATATCAGTAAATTATAAACTTGGTGCCTTTGCATAAATCAGGCCACGAAACTCTCCCAACGGTCTGAGTAAATCCAGACACAAAAGAGTATATAGTTTCACTGAATTAATATGAAATTCTAGAAAACTAATAAAAATCAGATGAGTGGCCACCTTGGGGAGCGATGGGTGATTTACTAAAAAGAGGGACAAGTGAATTTTAAATATGTACAAAGGGCATTTACCCTGGAAAATAGGAACTTCAGACGAACAATCTTATAAGAATGGTAGGAAGGAAGAAAGACACTAGGCACAGCTCTGTCTGTTAATCTGTTTACCTAGCTTGAACTCACCTCAGACAAAAGGCTGTTGTCCGTAGCATTGTTTAACTTCCTGGAGGAGAACATGAATAAAGAATGATGTTTTTTTGTTCCATAAGAGACCGTGGTCAGAAATACTTTGGCCCATGGATATCCTTCAGTGGCTAACAATGGGCCTTCCTCTTAGTTCTTTGAAAGTCCAGAGAGCAGGGGAGGACAACAACTCCATGACTGACAGATCCACGAGCGGCTCTAACACCTGTGCTGGCTGGCCCTGAGGCCCACTGTTCCATCCAGGTGCACTTTTTGGAAAATCTGAGTAATCTGACCCTCTCCGTTTCATTACATATGAAATACTTAATTTCACATGTAATAATAATAATAATAATAATATCAACTCTTCCTAGAGCTTTTGGTTTGTACCAGGGAATCATTACTTTACATGAATTATCTCACTTGACCTTCCCACAGCCCAGTGTGGGAGATGCTATTATTATTATTATTCATATTTGTAATTGGAAAAATGAGACACAGATAGTTTAAATAATGAGCCCAAGATTGCCTACATAACAAGAGACAGAGCGTAGATTGCAGCTCATGCAATATGACTCCAGAGAGCACATTATTAACAACTGAGAAGTTAATCGATTAACACTCTGGAGGGAGCCTGGGGAAATGCAAGCGAAGCGCGGTTCCCCGTGCTCACAGTTAGCATTAGCCAGCAGGAAAAAAGGCGCAGCTGATGAATCTGGGCCTAGATCTGTCCAGTGATCCAATGTCTCTAAAAGCTGATGAAAACAAAAACGATATGATTACCATCCTGAGAAGCAAGCAAAGACATTTTAAAATCACAGTGTTAAAAACCACTATTGAAGGGAGCTCCGCATTTTTTTAGACAAAGGGAGAAGAGCAAGAGATGAGGCCTCAAATTTTTAATGACGTCTTCCTCTATATTAGAACACTATCATCTTTGCTCTAGCTTTCATGAAGAGAGGAGAGTAGTAATGAGTACCATTTTATATTTTTGAAGCTTGTATAAGACATGAATAAGTGGAATTTCAATGCCTTGTACAATATTTGTTGGATCAGTTTATTCTTACTACTTTGATGTTTTCATTTTGTACAAATGCAGACATATGTATCTCTTGTCCCTGCAGACAGAGGAACTATTAAAAGAAGTCAAACGCACATTTATTTGTAAGTTTATACAGATACATAGTGTAAGTAAATATTTCCATCTTATCAAAATATAAACTTTTGACAAGTCAGAAAGAACAGGCCATAATAAAACTGTACCATCAAAACACAATGTTCCATGACCCCTAGAATAAATAATAACAAGAACAAAAAATTTTGTACAAAGGAACTCCTTCTTTATCACCTTGAGATTCTTTTCCTAAGATATAATACTACAAGAGGGTAATTACATTGTTATCTATATGACCTTGGTCAAGGGCTAAAATCCTTCTTCTCTTAGGACAATGGAGCTAAAGTCACGGCTCCTATTCTGAGTTCTCCTTCAGTCCAAAGATTATCTAACTCTGCTGCAGCAGGATTGGGGTGAGAGGTATAATGAAAAAAAAAAAAACTTAGCGCACGTTCATTTCAACTCCTCATTCCATTTCCCCAGTAGAGAGGCACCAACAAAATAGTGCAGGTTGAAATAAGACAGTTGGAGTCTGTGATGGTTTGCCACAGGCAGTGCATCTGAGTTTGGGAGAGTCGTCAGACCTTAGAGGTATACGTCTTCCAAAGAGGAATGAAGCTCGAACTTTTTAATAAATCTTGTGAAGAATCTTAACTGAGTAGTGATAGAAAAAAAGCATCTGGGCAACACTTCCAGGAAGCTCCAGCTGATTGGGAGTAAATGGGCCCTGTACTCCGCAGCAGCTGCAACAACAGAGGGCTGAGCCTGGATAGGTGGACACGGACAGAATACAATGAGCTGGGGCCTGGAATTCCCCCACATGAAATCTGAGAACTGTTTAGGTTGACCTTCTCTCTCTCAGCAGAGTTGACCCTTAAGAAATAAGAGATGACACATCCAGAAGCACACTAAACTTTTACAATAGCAGCTCAAAAAAAAAAAAAAAAGAGTTGGCAAATGCACGGGAGTCCTTTTGCAATGCTGGAAACATAAACCGGTTGACTTGACTGCCTTCTGGGGGGAATACGCGAAGAGATTATTTGCGAATCATATTTGCTGGGGTCGCTGTGGAAGACACCGTTTCCAGGAAACAGATTTATTTCTTGGTTACAGTGAGGCTTTCTGCACTGCAGGACCCACTTTTACACAGCAGTCAGGGTTACAATGACATACAACAGAATGTCAGGCACTGTATTTAATTAGGAATGCTGATCTCTAAACAATTCACCAGGGAGAAAGACTGAAATATTTGGGAAAATATACATAGGCAGGTACAGTATGAATGAGAATATACATTCTCTTTCAATGACTGCAGCCTCCTCAATACCATTTTCCAGAAAATTGAATAGCAAAATTTCTTAGCAGGGAAATCATGTAAGTAGAGATACCTTTTGGGTAAGCATATAAAAATACACCTTAAAAGGTTCCCTTGAAGTAGGTTTCCCATGTGGAAAGTGAGGCTATTATGAGACATAGCCCATTAGACTATGCTTCCATCTGGCCTGATACGATGCTACTTAGCATGGTAGAAAAGAGTGCTACCTAGAAATACTTGGCCTCGATAAGGCTCCTTCTCTAGCTGTGAGTGTGTCAAGTCATTTCGCCTTTGGTTTGCTCTCTTGATCCTTATAAGATATGCCTAAAGAATTCTGTTAAAACAGTGCCTTACATTCACAAGCATAAAGAAAATGAGTGCAGTCCTAAGGACAATATGGCAAGAAGCACAGGGAGGTGTAGTGCTTCACAATTATTCAGTTGGGAGAGACCTCAGAAGCCATGTAGGCCCTTAGCTTTCATATGTTGGCTTGAGGATTTGTGTTCTTTGGACTTTAACAGAGAAAATACAATCAGGGATAGCACTGATTCTATATCACAAATACAATGTCTAGCAACATCGTGATTTTAATAAATTACTTTACACTGAGGACAACAAAACAAATAAAAGAATGGCAGAAGTCAAAGAGTTGTCTGCAGTCAACATCCTCTTCTCCCATTTTCCCTCCAGGAAATCTTTTGGCCCTGACACTAACAACGGCCCTTTTCAGGAGCTCTAGTAAGTCATGCTGGCAAATACACGCTCCGTCCTCAAGCTTCCTCTTGACCTATAAGCAGTATTTGGCGTCGATGGCCACTCTCTCCTTCCTGAAGTGCTTTCTGCACTCAGTCCTGGAACATCACACTCTAACTGCTTCCTCCCGCTTCGCTGGCTAGTCCTTCTTCGTCCTTTTTTACCCACCCAGCCTCCACCAAAGTGAATTTCTACGAGCTCTCTTGTGATTCATTGTGTAAGGGGTCAGCAATGTATCGGATTAAGGAAAACCAAAAATAAAATCACTAGTCATGTGCAAATTGAATATACTGGGGAACACACTCCTTAGCAGGAGTCCTCTCAGCAGCTGTACGTGAAACACCAGTCAGGGGTGGACTCTGCTCCCTTATGGCACCAGGGAGGCAGGCTGCTACCACGATTTTGCTGTTTCTACAATACAGAGAGCAGAGCAAATTTGGGATCCTTCACCTTATTCAAATGCTGAAGCTTCGCTGCAGAGTGGCCATGTAGTCAGTCTGGAAACATAAGCAAATGACTGCCATATTTAAGCGACTAGATACTGCCTATAGTTGGTAGACGAAGAGCAGGTCATCAGAGTGATGCTCTCAGTGCCAGATCCCACGGTGCCAGACTGGTGGGGTGGGATGTCTGTGCCAGAATGGCGGAAAAGCTGAGCTGTGCACCATGTTCATCGTAGCTTGCTGTAGCATCTGAGCTATATACATTGCGAATGAGCAATTACAGTGGCCATATCACATATTATCAACTAATACCCATAAACTGCTTACCATGAGTATTTTTCCGTTTCCAAGATTTTATTGTCACCCTGTATGATGTAGACTGAATGTTTGTGTGCCCCTCAGATCTGTACATTGAAATCCTAATCCCACTGTGATCGTGTTTGGGTATGAGGACTTTGGGGCCAATTAGGCTATAAGAGTATAGCCCTCCTGAGTGGGATGTCCGCCCATATGTAAAAGGCTACTTGTTTTTTCCACCGTGTGAGGACACAGCAAAAAACAAACAAATAAACAAAACAAAAAAGCAGGCCAATTGTGAACAGGAAGTGTGCTCTCACTTGACACTGAATCTGCCCATGCCTTGAACTTGGACTTCCCAGCCTCCAGAACTATAGGAAATAAATTTATGTTGTTTGTAAGCCACACAATCTGTGGCATTTTGTTGTAGCACCTCGAATGGATTAAAGCACTACAGAGTGTTCTTCCACTGAGCAAAGCAGGTAAACGTGTGCCGACCTGTTCCGGTCCCACAGTGCAAAACACTCACAGATAGTGTGAGCAGAGGCCATTAGCTCCTGAAAAACAGAGCATTTCACCTCCACAATCACCCAGATAATGAACAAGAAAATTAATATTTGCAGAGAAACTTTTACTTTTTCACTCAATTTAACCCTATGAATTCATAAGGCAGAGAGAGGACTTAATCTTCATTATAACTAATACCTTTTAGGCTCCAAGAGATTAAGGCAGTGGGCTGTAAACTCACTTTCCCTATTTCTAAAACTAATTGTCTTTCCTCCATTTTTTTTGTTCCATTTTTTTTTTTCATTTATACAAACGAGTAAATAGAGACTCTAAGAGGTCGAAAACTTTGCCTAAAATTATATAGCCAATACATGACAAAGCTGAAATTCAAACTTGGGTCTTTCAGTCTTTTTATTTGTTTATTTATCCACACCTGAGAACATTTTTCATGTCTTTTTAGAGAGAAAGGATGAGGGAGAGAAAAACATCAATGCGAGAGACAAGCATTGATTGGTTGCCTCCCGTACACCTGGACCAGGGATCATATGCACCCAGACTGGGAATCCTATGCGCCCAAAGCGGGGACTGAACTGGTGATGCAGGTATGTGCCCTGACTGAGACTCAAACCCACAATGTTTCTGTAATGGGATGATGCTCCCACCAACTGAGCCACACTGGCCTGGGCTGGGTCTTCAGACTTTAGAATCCTTTGTTCATTCCATTGTGTGGCCAAAAAGTTACATATCATTTTAAAATCACAGATAAGGCGAGAAGATGAAGGAAAGTCAGGAGGGAAGTTTGGCCTGAGTCTTTACGCTAGACAAGAATGAGATTGACGTGTGAAAGAAAACAGTAGATTTCAGAACATTCATTATTCTGCATTTCTAGTGCCTTGAATAGTTGAGTTGGAACCATCCTCAAATTAGGACCAAATTAAAGTTGAAATAGCTGAAGTGATTTTTAAGGACAGAGGCACAATGCTGATGAACTCAGTGTCAGGACTTCCGACTGCCCAATTTTCTGCATTCTAGAGCCAAACTACAAAGTTTCCCCCATGCAGTCAACTCAGAAACTCAGCCTGTTGGTCTGAGTAGGACTCAGGGAGAGTGCAGGAGTCAGGACATTGGTATTACTACCAGAAACACAAAGTTTGAGCACATGCCCTAGACCTAGCTGGTGGGTCAGTCACTAATTTAGTACTATATTTAACGGATAGCCCTTATATTGGGCAGAGGAACAAACGACAGGGACTTCGCCTGTGGATTCTGTCAGGTGCAAAGCTGCTACAGTGTGTGATACAACCGCCAGACCCTGTGAAGAAGACATTTGCTTCCCCTCCCTGAGCTCCCCAAGCAAAGAACTCCTGGTGAAGTGAACTTGATCAAGCAGATAATCGGGCCACTGAATCATAACATTTATAGCAGCACTGAAAGTAATCAGCCTTTTGCTTTAAAAAATAGTAAGTGTTCAGACCAAATTTTATAAAATTTGAAATTTTTAAGATTATGAATTACTTCAGAGAAGTGCTTTAAAAAAAAAGCTAAGACTTTTAGTCTAGTAGAACCTCTATTAGACTGGAAATATCTGTTCTTTTTTCAGCTGTCCAACTACTTAATAAAAAGAGGCCAAAGGATGAGTGATGTCATCGAATGGAGGGTACAGCGAGGTACTAGCCTTTATTTTTGTATGCTCACAAAAATCACAAGTGACAGTTTTCAGAAAATTATAACAAAACTGTGCAGCATATTATTACACAAAACTGTTTTCCTTTTTGGGAGGGGAGCTAGGAAAGTAATGCATCCCCTTTGGAAGATTTCACTTGGAGAACAAAAGCAGCTCTGTCTCCAGTTAATTTCCAGGTGATTGTGATTATACTGACTCATTCTTCTGCCTTAGAAAAGGGCTGGTCTCTGGGAAAGACGACTGGTCCCCTTGGTTAGGTTTCCTGGCAGCGGGGCCTAGGAGAGTCCTGGGTACTTTTTCACACCCAGTGCATCTGAGGCCAGAGTCTTTAAAGTGTTTCCTGAAATAAGTGTTAGCTACCTGCACGAGAAATCAGGGTTGTTCTAGCTCTAGGGCCTATACCCTAGTGTATAGTCCTTGCCTTCTGCTCTCTTTTTTAATACGTACCGTGGGGGGCAAAAGTAGGCTTACAGTTGTCCATATGGAAGATAATACATAAATAATATAAGAATAAAGTTTGTGTTTTGCATACTCACCACTGTAAACCTACTTCTGCCCCGCCCTGTATATTTTGCCCATGTCCATTGACAGCCAAGAGTTGATCTCTACTTTCTCCAAAGGGCTTGGTTGTCTAGTTAAACATTTCAAATGCTGATAGGAACTGCATGTCCTAACTTTCTATCTCTGCATTCCCTGCTATTGTGGCAGGTGCGTATCTAATTTCTGGTTGTCTTTCCTCATCTTAGTTGCTATTCAAACAACGGTATCTGGTAATAATGAAAGAGTAATCAGCTCCATAGGTATACCCACAAGAATAAGCTAGTGTGTAAACGAAGTGGAAAAAACCACCGTGAATCTCCAGTCTGCCAATAGTTTAGCCTAACCATGCCGTGAAATGTCCCAAAGGACATGAGAAATGTCTGTAGACGTTGCACATTGAATCCAGGGAATTAGTCACCTACTTATTGGAGAAACACACCCTACGTTAGTGCTTGGCACATCTATACCTGCTAAATATTTCCTGGCTCAGCTGCTCTCTGCTGGCTAGTGGTCAGTTGGGCAATTTGCTTGTGTATGCAGGCGTGGACTCTTCATTCAAGGATCACTGTCTGAGCCCTCACTTTAACTACAAAGAAATGACGGCACAAGGCAGGATCATGGTCTGTGGCCTCAGTGTGGAAAGAGCAGCCCCTCCATCTGGAATGTGGAAATTGAAGTTAGCCCCATCATTAATCGAATCAAACCAACCACTACAGCCAAATTATCTGCTTACAAAAAAATCTTGCTCTTCTAGCCATGTGGAAAGAGAAGAGGAATCTGCTCCTGGCATCTCAGACTCAGCCTTATTCCCCCGGGGAAATAATAAAGGCATTCTGCAAATCTAAATGTTCAGAATGTCACTTTGAAAGGAGTTTGGGAGGGTGGACTAATGCATGCTCTGCTCAGCGGAAAAACCGAGCTGGATTGACCGGAGGCGAGCAGGTCCTACTTGTGTTTCCAAATGTCCTCCTTTCGTCACTCTGACTTTTCAACAAATTCCCCAGTGTCTTTTGTCTGGTCAACAATAATAGGAGCCGTTGCTAAGATTAGTACTTGAAAAATAAAACTGGAAACCAAAAGGGAGTTAAAAATTGGATCTTAGAGATTGTCTATTTGTCTTTCATATGCAGCATTTCCTCCCTCATAGAGTTCTTGGTATTGCATGACAATATACCAGCTCCTCAAAATGCTCATTGATTTGTAGGTAAACAAATGTCATAAATTAGCCAGGGAATATGTCATTGTTTTTTTAACACCAGTGGAGTTTGGCCAGAATTAATTAATATGTTATCAATATCTCAGAAGTTTTGTTAAGTGCATGCAAGACAACTTGCTAGGTGATCTTCAGAGGAAATACATTTATTACTTGGGCTATTAGCTTTCTGTACAAGACTTAATAGGAAATGCTAGAGAATTTTAAGTAACAATTCAATTCTAACTTCTGTTTCCTTTACCTTTGGGGTTCATGGTTGACTTTTCTTATAATTTTACCCTTTCTAAATGAGCATTTAACTGAAACACCATGATTTGTACCATCATTTGTACTACCTGTTTCAATAGTCTCACGTGGGCGAATTCCCAAGAATATAATGTCAAAGTCAAGCTGAATTTTCAAA
>PVKM010026792.1:0-19142 GCA_004027735.1 Carollia perspicillata | reverse complement strand
AGAAAAAAAATATGTTGGTCTTATTTTTGCTTGTTTACAGAAGCGGTCCCTAACACCAAAGCTAATGGAAGGAGGTTAAATCTTCACATTTTGGCTTCAGAGTCATGTTTTCATTATTGGCTTGGGAATGGAGTGTAATTGTCAGCCTCCAGGTGTGGCTACATATTGCACTGTCATGGGTGTACTTATGTAATGTTTATGCTTCCAAATCCAGTAGCCTGCAGCCTTTCCTTTGTGTTGCTTGTTTTGGCTGCTGATTTTATTTTTGCAATTCCTCTATGGATTTTACTCTTTCATCATTTTATGACTTGGAAAAAGACATTAATAGTACGTATCTGTAGTATTTGGATAGTAAAAAAATAACAGGGTATTTTAGAAAAAATAGTTAATGTTAGAAACAATAGCAATGTTTTTTAGAATGACTGTAAATTTGGTTAACATAGTTAAGGTTTTACATTAATACATGCTAACTTACCATAGAATTATTTTTCTTTATAATTATTCTTCTCCTTGCTTTTGAACATATCCTCAAGATTTTATTGTCACATAATAAAACAAAAAATGAAGCTTAGAACTGGATCACTGGGTTCTTTCCCTTCTTATCTCACCCTACTTCAAAATGTTTGCATCTCTTAATAGCCAGCATTCTCTTAGATCTTCAGTTGGGCTCAACGCATTCAAGCCTCAGCACAATCTTCTTTGTAGCTTTAGCCTTTTCTCAGAAAATTGGCTTAGTCTGCCCACCATAGCCACTCTGCTTCCTGACATAAAAACACTGCTTTCCCTGTGCATACAGAGAATTCTTGCCTTTCTTGTGCTGTGTTACTTTGTGGGGTCAATGCTTGCCACACTTCTTACAGAAAGTTCAACGAGTTTTAGGAACATTTACAGTATTTGCAAGAGTGTTAATGTCATGGAAAGTCTTTTCTTAAACACTTTTATTGATAGAAATATATGATTAAAAGTTGTGTTAAGCCCTGGCCAGTGGGCACAGTTGGTCAGAATGTCATCTCATACACCAAAAGTTTGCAGGTTCCCAGTCAGGGCACATACCTTGGTTGCTGGTTTGATTCCCGGTGGGAGTGCATACAGGACACAACTGATTGATGTTTCTCTCTCACATCAATGTCCAACCCCCCCCCCCCCCCCGCACCATCTAAAATCAGTAAACATATCCTCAGGTGAGGATTAAAAAAAAAAGTAGTGTTAAGCAATTGTTTCATGTTACTTGAAGCCAAAATTATGTTGTTGGCATTGTGATTTGGTATAATACTTTATCTCACTAACTAATAATTGTTGGAGGAAAAAAATAAAACAATTTTGTCTCTTTCAGTAATCTTCTGTTTAGTTTTGCTCATAGAGCCTGTTTTTCAAAGGTCCAAATGTTGCTCACAAGTCTGGACTCACTTTTCTGTGGTAGGCCCGCCCCTTGCTTTACTCCAGTTCAAACCCACCTTTGCCATCCCAAGCTTCTTAGACATTTGTGAGAATGCCACTTTGCCCTCTGTAAATTTCTGTACTTCCTCCTTTCCCCATTGGCATTTCTGCATCTGTTGCTTTCTTTTGGTAGGTTTGAAATTATGCAAATTGTCTTCCAGCCATTCTTATGCTTTATCACTTAAACTTTCTAATTTTGTAATTTAATCTTTCTGTTAAACTATCTGACTAATTTATCACATCTAGGGAGAATGTCTGGTGACCAAATCTGTCTTCCCTAGCAGAGGGCTGATTTGCATTCCTTGAATACTTTATACCTTTTGAGACTTTGCAGAAGATGTGGTTCAGACTAAGCCTTTGACTTCCTTTTAAGATGTCAGTCCTCTGGGCTAAGCCATGCTGAGGTAAATGTGGGCACTGTTATGTTTTCACATATACATCTGTTTTAAGCAGTTTGACAGTAAATGTTCATTACTTGGTTTTATAAAAGTAATTTTTTACTGCAGATATATAGTAAATTATTAGATTTCATTGGCCTCTTTTTGCTTGCTTGCTTCTCTTTTTGTTTGCATTTTTCACCATTCCCCAGAGGATGCGTTCAAAATTCTAAACACCTTAATCAGCAACATTTAACTTTTTAATCCATTTAGAATTCATTTATGTGTATGCTGTGAAATGAGTTTAATCTTTGTGATTTGGTAGTTTATTTATAAAATATTTCAACCTACTCCCCCCAAAAGTACTGTCTATAAAGTAGTTATTTATAACTCCAAGGATGGCAAGCCAGAAATATTTGTGTCTTAGCTTGGGTTATAAAACAAATTACCATAGACTGGGTGGCTTAAAAAGCTTTCATTTAGAATGGAAGGGCAGATAAAGTGCTTTTCAGATAAGGTCAAGTTAAAGGAGTTCATCATCACCAAGCCTTTATTATATGAAATGTTAAAGGGACTTATCTAAGAAGAAGAAGATAAAAAACATATATAGTAAAATGACAGCAAACTCACAATTATTAACAACCACACCTAAAACAACAAAAACAAACTAAGCAAACAACTAGAATAGGAACAGAACCACAGAAATAGACATCACACAGAGGGTTAGCAACAGGGGAGTGGGAGGAGGAGAGAGGGGGAAAAGGTACAGAGAATAAGTAGCATAGATGGTAGGTAGAAAATAGAAAGGGGGAGGGCAAGAATAGTATGGGAAATGTAGAAGCTAAAGAACTTATGACACATGGACATGAACTAAAGTGGGGGAATGTTGGCAGGAGAGGGTGTTCAGGGTGGAGGGGAATGGAGGGGAGAAAAGGAACAACTGTAATAGCATAATCAATAAAATATATTTGAAGGAAAAGAAATATTTATTTTTCACAGCTCAGGAGGCTGGGAGTTCAAGATCAGTGTGCTTGATCAGGTTTTGGTAAGGGCTCTGTTCTTACTTACAGAAACCTTACTTCTTATATCCTCATTTGGCAAAAAAGGGTTAGCCAGCTCTCTGGCCTCTTCTTATAAAGGCACCATTCATGAGTACTCCACCCTCATGACCTAATTACACTCTAAACTCCGTTTTCCAAATACCAAAACATTGGTCATTATATTTCAGCATATGAATTTGGTGTGGGGGGGATATTCAGTTGGTAGCAGTGAGTGTGTACTTACTCTCAAGTGTGCAAAGGCACACCCTCCATCTCTTCCCTCTTCCTCCTTCTCTTACCTCCTTGCCCTCCTCTCTTTCTTTCTACTGCTTTCCTTTCCCTTTCTCTTTCTCTTGTCTTCTTTTCCTTTTTTCCTCTCACTTGTGTGACTTGCATGCCCACACACCACACACATATAAGGAGGTATGCATGTTATATAAATACATTCTGTGCTTTAGTTTTCTCTATTCTAGACTAAAATTTAGATCAAAAGTGTGGATTATAGTGACCTTTGGTATATTATATTTTAAGTTTACCTATAGTGGGAATAATATGTATTCTGTCCTATTTCATAGACATAATGAAATATACAGGTCCTGTTTCATAGACATATGAAATATATGTCTATGATATTTCATATCATAGCTGGTATAATAGACCTGTGTAATAATATTTACTTTAATACTCATATTCTTTCACCTAATTTTAATAACTTAATTAAACATGAATTTTATATTGTGATGCAAAACCAAGTAAATGCTTTATAGATAAGCTAAAAAGAAAACTAAAGAGCAAGAAGTGGCATTTTTTTATTTGTTTATATCAAATAGCTATAAATATGATAAGAAAGTAGAAACTGGATCAAGTTATCTTCAGTGAAGTAAATAATAACATGTCTTATAATTCAGCAAATGAGATGCCATCAGAGTTGTTTTTAATATTGCATAGTCAAGTTATTTTTTTCTTTGTGGTTTCTTATTTTGCTTTTATTTATTTAAAAAATCTAAGATTATATCAAATATTTACATATATTCTGTTTTCACTCTTTTATAGTTTTCCTTTATTACCTTGACATTTCATGTTTGAAGTGTATTTTGCAAGGTAATATGAGATTGAAAGCTAATTTTACTTTTTTGTATAGTTAACCAGTAGAATCAATCCCATTTTTCTTGTCTATCTTTTCCTTATTGATAATTAAATGTCACATTCATCCTATGAAAAATTCTAAATATATTATGATCTATTTCTGGAGTTTTCTCTTAATTTTCACCATTTTGTCATTCTATCCTTAAGCTAATAATTTATTTTCTGAAACTTTATTGACTATTATTCTGGCTGAGCTTTGAAAGCATTTTGATATTGGAATTGACTTAAAGTTATGGTAAATGTGGATAGAATTAACATCAAATGTTAAGATTTTAAAAAAATCTGATATGACTATTTATTGGTGCCTCTTTATTTATGTCATTAAAGCTTTATAATTTTCTTATTGTAAGTGTATATTTCTTATTTACAAGAGTAAATAAGAAATAAGGTAGTTTATAGTTTTGTTTTATTATTATTATAGGTTGTTTATATATTGTATTGTTACGGATGTGATTTTTTTCTCATTTTCTAAATGATTATTGATTTGATGAAGAGAAGCTAATGATATTTGTATTTATTTTATTGTTGTGGTAAAAAAAAACATAAAATTTACCATCTTAACCATTTTTAAGTTTTCAGTACATAAATGTTAATTGTATGCACAATGTTGTGCAATAGATCTCTCAAACTTTTTCATTTTGCAGAACCCAATCTCTATACCCATAGTGCAACTGACTTCCCATTTCCTCTTTTCACAGCCCTTTGCAACCACCATTGTAAATTTCTGTTTCTATACATTTGACTACTTTAGTATTTATATTATTACAATTTCTCCTAAACTTTAAAAATCCACTATAATTACTTTTATTTTATTTGAAAAGGGGCAATCACATAATCTTCTAAATCACTTGGGATGCTTTTGGTTACAGGTAACAGCAACCCTGATTCGAACTGACATAGTTTTCATCTCACTTTAAAAGGGTGTTTCAGAGGACAGGAAGGACAAGGCTCCATGTGTTCACCTGCTGATGTTAGTTCTCTGAAGTTCCCTTTGCTTTGCTTTTTTCTTTGTGTGTGCTTTATCATAAGGCTGAGATAGCAGGATGGCTACAGAAGTTATAGGAGTTAAATCTAGATAAGATTCAGAAGATTGTGTCTGTCTCTAAATGTGGGAATCTTTCCCAGATGTTACCCAGCAAGCTAATTCTTAGTTCTCACTGACCAGAAGTAAATCTGTCCATTCCTAAACCAATCTTTAAAAAGGGAATTGGATTATCATGATTTTCTTGGACTAATTTTCTGGCGTGAAATTGATATTAAGTAATCAATTAAGTTGACCACTACAACTATGAGCTATACTACTTATTTCTCTTGTCTTCTTCTTAGGCTAGAACTTCTAGTATAGTTTTATGTTTAAGAGCACAGGCTATTGTGCCAGATAGCTGGATTTCTTTCTGGTTCTGCCAATGCCTATTCTTATTTTAGGATAAATTATTTAACCTTTCTTAGACACAGTTTTCTCATCTGTAATGTGGAGATAATGGTAGTTCTTGAAGAGTTTTGGCAGTGTCAAATGAGATGTTATATACTTAACATAATGTCCATAAAATTTTAGCTATCTCTCCCTAACTTTTTAAATCTAATAGCAAAAATTCTATTTCAAAGGTAGTGCAGTGGTATATACTTGTTAGTTTCCTGACTAACTGGAATGTCTTGAGTGTTTCAACATCAACAATCATGTTTGCTGTTGGCTTGAAATAGTTTTTCTTATTTAAAGCTGTATCCTTCCATTTCTTAATGAATGAGAATCAGATATAGATATTAAATATAATTACATTTTCAAAAAATTATTTATGTATTTTTAGAGAGAGAAAGGAGAAGGGAGGGAGAGAAACATCAATATGCAGAGAAATACCAATCATTTGCCTCTTGAATGCAGCCTGACTGGGGACTGTCTGGGAGCCGAAATCAAACTGGCCGGCTTTTTGCTTTGCAGGACAGTGCCCAGTCAACTGAGCCACACCAGTCAGGGCTAATTAGATGTCTTTTAAAATCACTGATTGGTCATTATAAGTATTGGGTTAGAAAATTTGGGGATGTTAGCAGGGAACAAAGGACTTAAAAAGATCCTACCCTCATTGAGTTTATCTTTACATGGAGGGCAGACACAGAGAAAACAGATTAGTAAAATATGTAGTATATCAAATGATAAATATTTTGATGAAAAAATAGGGAAGTGATACAGAGCATTCTGAAGGTGGATGGTAGGGTAGTGGCAGTTTAAATTTAGATCACAGGGAAGTAGATGGCAGGAAGCATTAGCAAGATGAGATGATTTACATTAAAGAACTAAAGAAGGAAGAGAGTGAGTCATGTGAATTTCTAGTGAAAGAACCTTCCAGTCAGAGGAGACAGTAAAATGCAAAGCAACTGAGGTCAAGGTATGCCTGGCCTGCTTGAGAAATGGCAAGGAGGCCAGTGCATTGTGAGAGGAATAAGAAAGCTATAGAGCAGAGATGTCAAACTCATTTTCACCATGGGTCACATCAGCCTCACGGTTGCCTTCAAAGGGCCAAATGTAATTTCAACTCCTTAACACTTAAGGAGTAGTTACATTTATATGGTCCTAAAATTGTTTTGGTCCTTTGAAGGTAACCACTAGGCTGATGTGGCCCCCAGTGAAAATGAGTTTGACACCCCTGCTATAGAGTATTAGAGAAAAATTTCTGTTAGACAAGCTATTGTAAGGACTTAGGCTTTTACTCTGAATGAAATAGGATCCATTTCATGGTCTTCAACAAAAAAGAGCTTGATTTGACATTTATATTGACAAGATCATATGGCTTTCCTATTGTAAACAACTGTAAGAGGGTAAGAGTAGAAATCGGGAGACTAGTAGGAGCAGAGGCCCTGGACACTCCACATTAGCAAGTCAGGAAAATGAGGCAAATCACCAAAGGAGACTGAGAAGAAACCACAGAGAACATAGGTAGAGAAGTAGGCAGGGGTGGATTTCAGAGAGCCAAGAGAAGAAAGGTTATCAGGACAGGCAGGACTGTTCATCTGAAATATATCAAGTATGAAGAATAATTGTAGACCATTGATTTTAACAATGTGATGGTTGTAGGATTCCTTGACAAGAACAGTTTTCAAGAATGTTGAGTGATGAACTTAATAGTTGTATTGAAATGGCATAGGCTGTGTGGTGTCACCACTGGCTGTGTCTCTGGTCTCCCTGTTTTCCAATTAATCACATCCTTATGTAGTCATGAGCAATGGGATGTAACTGCTGAAAACTAGCACATGATTGTCATAATATGGAGTTAACAGGTGAATAATAAAAGCATATATAAAAATATTCTTAAAAAGACTATTGAATGGAAAGTATGGCAGTTAAATTTGGATATTAGTGGTCTATGGCAGTACAGAGTATGATTATGTTCCCAACATCTTTAAAACACTGTGGATAGATATTCAGAATTCTGTGTAGGTGTTTTATTACATTCCCTCTATTTAGTCATTTGGGCTAGTAAAATAAGATCATCTTCGATTCTTTTGGCTCCTTCACCTGGCACTGAAATTTCACAATGGTTGGCATGGTGGAACCAGCACTGAGTGAGATGTCAGAAGTCAGGATTTTGGTCCCAGTGTCACTACCAAGTATCAAGATGATACAAACCTTTGTGCAAATATTTGTACTTTTGACTCCAGTTTCCTCCTCCTAGAAATGGCATTGTTGGATTGGTTGATTCCCTAAATCTTTTCCAGCTCAGATCCTATTTGAATTGTATGAGGCAGACACTTGTACTTTCTGGTTTCTACTTTACCCTTCTAGTTAGTTTCTCTCTTGGTATTTGAGCAGAGGTTAAAGACTCAAGAAAAGGAACACATTCATTATGGGCTACAGTTATAATAGTAAAAATAGTTCAGCCTGAAAGCTTTTATAAAATGAAGCATTCTTTTTTGTAGAGGATTACTCTGGGTGTATGGAGTCAGTGTGTAATCACAGCTTTGAGCTCATAATTTTGTAGGACATATCAAGTATCTCGACTGACTACAGAGCCTGTCATCAGTTGAACTCTTTTAGTCATAGTAGCATAACAGTAAATTATATTCACTGGAATCGCAGTTATGTCTACATTTGTATTGTATTTTCTTTCCTCATTTGGCTTCCTGATAAAAATGGAAAATCAGTTTTTTAGTGATTTACCTCACAGATGCAGTTATCTGTTTTTTCTTGCTATTTCAAAAGTGCCCTTCCCTGCTTTTAGATTTATAACTAATATAACCATTATTAAGTTTTAAATTAAAAAAAAAGTTTAAGATTTTGAACTATGATCTTAATAGTTGAAAGATATGCTTGGAAAAGAAACATAAAAAATAGCCATGTGAAAATAATTCCCATGTAAAACAAAGTATTTTTGTAGAGTTGTATATTGGCTCTTTTGCTTAAATGTCTCTGAATTTAAAAGAACATTTCAAATTATTAACACATTTTCACAATAAAACACAACTTTTATATGTAAATTTATTTTATATTTATTTTGAGATTAGCTGCTTCATTAAACAATGGACTTGATGTTTTAGGTACTGACAATATAACTAAAAAATAGTACTTTGGGCATATATTCACAAACATACATGCATAGCCATTGGAAATATCTACTTTCCTTTGAGCAATTAATCCCCTAAAATTAGCAAGAGGGGAGAAAATGTCAACTTAATTATTTCCCTTCAAGCTTGCTTTACTTTTATTCTCTGTTATATTTTCATTTATTTAATTAGACTGTCTTGGATGATGTATAAATCTATGTGAGAGTAGGTACAAAATATTGATTAAATGAATGAGATGTCATATTTCTGCATTTTTAATAAATGTTACATCTTAAAATATTTTTACTTTGCTTGAATTCTATGATAAGAACTGAATGGGAGACAAAATAGCCTCGTTATTGTAGGAGAATTTCTCTGTTCCCTGCAATGACTCCAAAAGCCCTTGCACACTTCATCAGTATTATTGTAATTCTTTGGCTGCAGGATATTTGGCAGCTGTTGCACCCCACTGGCAAATCCTATTCATACTTCTTTCCCATTCACCATTGCCACTGGAGAATTGATTTCTCTCTCCTCTTCTCTAACCTTTCCCAGTTCATTTTGGATTGTTCAATGTGAAACATTTTAATTTCATATCATACAGCTATTCAACTCACAATCCTTTTTTTAACCTGTCACCAGGGTAACAGCATAGCATGCTTTCTGTAGGCAATCAAGTTTTTATTTCACATGCTTAATGTTGCATTAAATGTTTGCATTTTGTTTAACCCCCCTTAAATACTTTGAATTTATAGGATAATGAAACTCTTGATTTTTGAATCAAAACTAAATAAACAATATCACTACTTTAATAATAAAATGTCAAATGATTAATTTACATATTCAAAGATTAGTATTAAAAATCCAAACTGGCCTATCTGTATAAAGAAGTTTGTGTAGGCAGTGGAAGAATATTTGTATGTTTGCATATATATATATATAGCCCTGTTCCAAAAAAGGATTTAAAGGTGATTTAGAGAGATTTGTCAGTGAAATAAGTAAAATTTAAAAGAGTAATAGAATTAGAGCAAATGAAAAAAATTTATCTTTTGAAGATACTGCTTGATTTTTCAGTATAATTTTTTTTTCTATTTGTGTACCAAAATGATTTATGTATTTGATGATAAATGAAGTAATAGACTGCAATGGGACTAAGAGTCTCTTCTAGGAGATGGATTTGGGCATTGTGTTTATTAACATCTGTTCAGCTATTTACTTTTGTACTATCTTTTCCTTAAAATAAGTAATTCAATAATAACAATAGATTACTAAAGATGAAAATGCACATATTTAGATCTTGATTCTTTGAATTGAATACTTAAATTTCTGTTCATATTTCTACATTTTCATCTTTATCCCAAATAACAATCTCAGTGAAATTTGTTTTGTGAGTACATTTTGATAATTTAGAATATTCTAGGAAATATAAAGAAATGTGTAAGAAAAGGAAGAGCAGAGACTAGTAACGTATGTTGTTATAATTCCAACATTGTCATTTTAGAAGATATTAGCATTCTAGTTGTTTAAGTATTCTAATATACCATTATGCAATCACTAAGACTTTCACATTAATGTATAGGATAAACTGAATTAAGCTGCTCATTTTTTCTTTAAAACTATCTTTTATTTTACCTTTTGTTTGGAAACATTTAAATGGGCTATGTGTGTATTTGTCAATTTTTTGATTTTTGATTTAGTGCTCTTTGTAATTTCTACTTTCTTACAGTGTGTTAGGCTAATTTCTTACCTTGAGTGCACATATGTAAGTAATAGCCCTGGATCTTACCATTTACTTTACAAAGGTCACTTTTTTTGGTAGAGATAATTCCTGAATATATGATTTAATGATGATAACTTTTAACCTACAGAATTAGAGTTATTAGATCACCCCAAAAATAACAAATAGCTCTCCATGTTGTTAAATGCTTGGGCTTGGAATGATTACAAAACAGTTCGTGTACTTTAGGAAGCTTAGGATGGAATGGTATAGGGAAGACATTAAAAAGATAATTATCAACTCTGAAGACTGTTAGAGGAAAAGGCCAAGTTGTCCTTGTGAGAGGAAGGAATATCATTTGCAGGTTTGCCACATTCTTATAATGTCCAGTTTTGGGAAAGAAGTTATAAGACCTGCAAAGAAACACAGACATATGGCTCATTCACAAGATGAAAAGTAAATAGAAACTGTACAGATATGAAGAATTAAAGAACAGCATAGCAGCCATGTCTCATGAATTAGAATATACCAATAAAAAGATGGAAATTACTAAAAAAGTAAATAGAAATTCCCAAGATGAAATTACAATTCCTACAATGAAAAAGTATACTACAGGGACTCATCAGTAGATTTGAACTGGCAGAAGAAATAATCAGCAAATTTGAATGTATGCACTTGATTTAGTCTATGTGGGGAACAGAAAGAAAAATGAATAGAGCCTCAGAGACTTGTAAGATACCATCGGTGTATCAACATATACATGCTGAGATTCTCAGAAGGAGAGGATAAGAAAGACAAAGGAACAGAAAGAATATTTAAATAAGTCATGGATGAAGTATTTCCAATTTTATGAAAAACATTAATTTGCAAAGTGAAGAAGCTTGAACACTCCAAATGGGGTAAGCTCAAAGAGATCCACACCTGCACATATCAGAGTTAAACTGTCAAAAACAAAAAAGATTATTAAAAGCAGCAAGAGAAAAATGACTCATCATGTAAAAGAGATCCTCAATAAGATTGAGAGTGTATATTTTATCAGATACTATGAAGCCCAGAAGAAAATGAGATGCACATATAAAGTGCTGGTGGGGGGAAAGAATGTCAACAAAAAATTCTATATCCAGCAAAACTATCCTTCCAAAATGAAGGAAACATTAAGAAATTCCCAGCAAAACAAAACCTGATAAAATTTGTTGCTAGCTATGCAGCCCCTCAGGAAATATGAAAGAAAGTATTCAGGGTGAAATGAAAGGGCACTAAACAGAAACTTAAATACACATGAATAATAAAAAAACACTGGTAAAGATTCCATTGGTAAATATAAAATACAATATAAATGAATTTTTATTTTGTAACATCTTTTTTATTATTTAATTTAAAGACAACTGCATAAATCAATAATTATAAATTTAAGTTAGGCACAAAATATATACAGATGTCCTTTGTATAATACTAAGAAGACAAATGAAGGCAGAGGAAATGAAGCTATATTTGAACAAGATTCCTGTATGCTATTGCAATGAGATTAGCATTGATTCAAACTAGATTGTTTAAAGATAAGCTGCTAATTGTAATCTCCAGGTAAACCACTAAGAAAATTGCTTTACACAATAGTAAATGAAACATTAAGAGACTTTCAATGGTACACTAGAAAATATTTTTAAAAAGAAGGCATTAATGGAGGGTTTTGGAGAACAAAAAACATAATGACACATAAAAAGCAAAAAGAAAAAATCAAATGTAAATCCTACCCGACAAGTAATAATACTAAGTGTAAATGGATTAAGCATATTAATCAAGGGCAGATATCAGCAGAATGGATAAAAAACAGGATCAAAGTATATTCTTTCTACAGTAGAACTAGTTTAGATTTAAAGACACTATAGCTTTAAAATAAAAGGACAGAAAGACTTATCAGACATACTATATTTGAAATACCAGTGTTACTAATGTCAAACATTTTTTAAGACAAAAATTGTTACTGGAGATAAATGGGGATATTTAATAATGATAAAAGGGTCAATCTATCAGAAAGCTGTAACAATTATGAACATAGTGTAAATCTTCAATGTCTATCAATAGATTCTTGGAAACTGTGACTTTAAGCAAAATGACGTATAAAACAATCAATTTACGTAGACTAATTGATATAAACAAGTGTTGAGTTCCTATAGCATTTTTACGTTCACAAAAACATCACCAAACTTCTAAATAATACTTTTACATTAAACTTTGGAATAAATGTAAGGTATACATACGTTTTGGAAAGGTTAATAAAAAAAGATAGTTGTTTTCCAACTGTCTTATTCTAGTTCAAAGTTGTGGAGGCTGGAGCCTATTTGGGCAGCCGAGGTTATGAGATGGGAATGAACCATGGACAGGATCTCTTCCATTGCAGGGTGCACTCATACACACCCACACTCTCTCAGACTGGCACAATTTAGACATGGCAGCTCAACTCACATGCAAAGTCAACACATACAGTGGCCCTAGGTGGGAATCATTTATTTTCATCATCAACTTTGTAACAAAGTGACATTAAACAAAGTGATGGTTTTCAAGAACCTGCTATCTATGTTGCCAATTGCACAGTTCCCAAATATATGAAGTAAAGCAGATAATTAAAAGAAGAAATCAACAATTCAACAATAATAGTTGGAGACTTTAACAAACTACATTTCCTAATGGGTCGGACAACTAGACAGAAGGTCAATAAGGAAGGAGGGTGAATGTGACTATGAAAAATAGTGGCATTTATTGATGAAGATATAATATATAAGAAACATTGCACATAGAACAATGATATCTCAGTCCCCTTCAAAGTCGGCACCTTGGGACCTCACACAGTTCTTCTAGTCACCATGAGCTGCCCCGTTGTGTTTTTCTGAAGCCCATTGATGGTCTGAAATCTCCTCCCTTTCTAAGATGATTTTAGTTTTGAAAAAAGCCAGAAGTCATAGGCTGCCATATCTGGGTGCTAAGGGAGCTGAGTCATCTGTATGATTTGATGTTTCACAAAAAAACTATGAATGAGACATGATACATGAGTGGGTGCATTGTCCTGATGAAGCAGCCAGTCACCAGTTGCCCATAGCTGGGGACTTCTGAATTATCTGAATACTCTCTGAGGAGGAATGGTTAAGCTTAATGCAAAATTTAATGTCGATTCATTGCTCTACGCACTCAGTTTTTTAATGTGTTGGCCACACTGTACATATGCTCACTCAATGGCATCTACTGCCCCCACTGACGAGTACAGAGAAGTCATCATTGTTCATGCATGCACATTCCAGTCCACTCTCCTTGACTGCCAGGTTACATTGATGTCACACAGAACATTCTCATTATATTAATAATGGTTGGATTTTTTCCATATAGACATCATATACAGAATAATTCAAACAGCAGCAAATATGCAACTTCTCGAGTGCATGTGTAACATTTTCCAGGGTAGACCATTACTACCCTATTATGTGATAGGCCATAAAAGAGGTCTCGTTAAATTTAACAGGATTGAAATCATATAAAGTATGTTTTCCAACAACAATTGAATGAAATTAGAATCAACAATAAAGCAAATTTGGGAAAATCACCGGTGTGTGGAAATTAGACACTCCTAAACAACCAACATGTTAAAGAATAAGTTACAAGAAAAAATAGAATGTATTTTGAGGTGAATAAAAACAACACACAATATTCAAAGCTATACGGGTTGTATCTAAAGCACTGGTTAGCAGCAAAATTAAAGCTGTAAACACATTAAAAGATAAGAAGGACTCCAAATTAATCACCTCATCTTTCACTTTAGGAAAATAAAGACAAACAAACTAAATTCAAAGCAAGTGGAGGGAAGGAAATACTGAAATGAAAGTGGAAGTAAATTTTAAATGAGAATAGAAAAACAATAAAGGAAATTGTAAAAGTAGAAATTGGCTCTTGGGAAGATAACAAGATGACAGACCTCTAGATAAACTGGCCTAGACAACCGGGGAGGGGGCTCAAATTGCTAAAACCAGTAATTAAAGACCAGGTATACATAGTGACCATACAGAAATTGAAAAGATAATGAGAGAATAATGTGATTGGACACTAGCAAATTAGAAAACTTAGAAAAAAAATGGAGAAATTTGTAGGAAGATGCAGATTACTGGTAGTGACTAAAAATAGATAGGAAATCTGAATGGACTTGAAAAAGACTGAATTAGTCATCACAAAACTTATCAGAAGAGTCCATTGCCAGATAGCTTCACTGGCAAATTTAATGAAGTATTTAGAAAGAAATTAATTAGTACTAATTTTTGAAATATTCTTCCAAAAATAGAAGAGGAGAAAAAAATTTGCAACTCATTCTATGTGGCCAATATTACCATGTTAACAAAAAAGATGAAGATGTCACAGGAAAATGAAAAATCTATATTCCTTCATAAATATTAATGTAAAAATCCTCAACAACATGTTAGCACATGGAATCTAAAACCGTAGAAGCTAACTATACACCGTGATCAAGTGAAGTTTATCCTAGGAATACAAAGTTGGTTTTACAGTATCAATCAATGTGATATACCATATTATTAGAAAAAGGACAAAAATCACAGTAAATGCAGAAAAAATAGTTGACAGTATCGAGCAGCTTTTCATGATTAAACTAAAATTAATTAGGAGTAAAAGGGAACATTCTGAATTCAATGAAGGCCATTTATGAAACCCAAAGCTAAGTTTTATTGCCAAGATGGAGGTGTAGGTAGATACACTTTGCCTCCTCACACAACCAAAAGTACAGTGATAATTTTAAAAGCAGAAAACAACCAGAACTGACAGAAAATCAAACGGTGTGGAAGTCCAACAGCCAAGGAATTAAAGAAGAAACATTCATCCATACTGGTAGGAGGAGTAGAGATGGACAGCTGAGGCAGAGAGGACACTCCGCAAGGTGGTGGATGGAGGACTGGGGTGGGGGAGGGGCAAGGCAGCAGCTGGTGGACCAGGCAGTCCCATATTTGCATGCAAGTAAACCAGGAGATACAAATGGGGAGCAAGACAGACAGCACAACCCAGGGTTCCAGCATGGGAAAAGAAAGCCTCAAAACCTCTGCCTGTAAAAATCTATAGGGGATGCAGTGACAGGAGAAACTACTAGCTTCACAAGACAGTTCGTTGGAGAGACCCCCGGGGTCCTAGAATGTTCACAAACCCACCCTCCTGAGAATCAGCACCAGAAGGGCCCAAATTCTTTGTGGGTAGCAGGGGAAGTGACTGAAAGCTATCTGAGAGCTGAGCAAGTGGCATTGTTCCTTCTTGGACCCCTCCCACATACAGCTCCACAACACAGCAATGTGGGTTGCCCTACACTGGTGAATACCTAAGGCTCTACCCCTTACTATGTAACAGGTGCACCCAGGGAAAGAAATATGTCCCAAATGAAGGAACAGATCAAAACTCCAAAAACAGAACTAAGTGATGAAGAGGTAGCCTACCTATCAGATGCAGAGTTCAAACCATTGATAATCAGAATGCTAACAGAAATGGTTGAATATGGTCGTAAAATAGAGGAAGAAGTGAAGGCCATATAAAGTAAAGTGAAAAGACATGTACAGGGAACCAACAGTGAAAAGAAGGAAACCAGGACTCAAATCAATGATTTGGAGCAGATGGAAGAAGTAAACATTCAACCAGAACAGAATGAAGAAAGAAGAATTCAAAAAAATTAGGAAACATTTAGTTACCTCCAGAACAACTTTACATATTCCAATGTCTGAATCATAGGGGTGCCAGAAGGAGAGGAAGAAGAGCAAGAAATGTAAAACTTATTTGAAAAAATAATGAAGGAGAACTTCTCCAATCTGGCAAAGGAAACGGACTTCCAGGAAGTTCAGGCAGCTCAGAAAGTTCCAAAGAAATTGGATCCAAGAAGAAACACATCAAGGCATATCATAATTAAGTTACCCAAGAGTAAAGATAAAGAAAGAGTTTTAAAAGCAGTAAGAGAAAAGGAGATAGTTATCTACACAGGAGTTCCCGTAAGACTATCAGCTGATTTCTCAAAAGAAACCTTACAGGCAAGAAGGGGCTGGAAAGAAGTATTCAAAGTCATGGAAGGTAAAGATCTACATCCAAGATTACTGTATCCAGCAAAGCTATCCTTTAAAATGGAAGGGCAGATAAAGTGCTTCCCAGGTAAGGTCAAGTTAAAGGAGTTCACCGTGACCGAGCCCTTATTATGGGAAATGATAAAGGGACTTATCTAAGAAAAAGAAGATGATCAGAATTATGAACAGTAAAATGACAACAAATTCACAACTATGAAAAAGTGAACCTAAAACAAAAACAAAAACAACAAACTAAGCAAACAACTAGACAGGAACAGAATCATGAATATGGAGGTCACATGGAGGATTATCAGTGGCAAGGGGTAGGAGGGGAGAATGGGGGGAAAGGTACATGGAGTAAGAAGCATAAATGGTAGGTACAAAATAGATGGGGAAGTTAGGGTTAGGGTTAGAACTAACAAATGTTTTCTGTTGTTGAAAATACCATAAGAATGCAAATAATCAATTTTATTTTTACACTGTAGCCATGTCCATATTGAGAAAGGAATTAACAAAACAGTTTTATTTGTAATAACACCAAAAAGAATACAATACTTAGGCAGAATTTTTTTAGAAAGAAGTACAAGCTTTGAAAACTATAAAACAATTGTTGAAATAAATTAAAGACAATTTGAATAAGTGGAAAAATATCCCACACAGTGGATCAGGAGACTTGATATTAAGGTTGCAATAATACACACCATCCTGACACACATATTTGGTACATTTGCTACCAAAATGCCAACTTTTAAAAAAATATATATATAGATACCTTGTTCCAAAGTTCATATGAAAATTCAAGGGACTCAGCATATCCAAAACAGTCTTGAAAAGAAGAACTAAGTGGGGGAGTCATAACTCCTGTCTTCAAAACTTATTACAGTAATCAATACAGTGTAGCACTGGCATAAGGATAGAGGTGGTGATCAATGGAGTAGAATTAAGAGTCCAGAAATATGTTGCTACATTAATGATTAGTTAATTTCAGAAAGTGTTTGAAGACAATTTAATGAGTAAAAAATAATATGTTCTATAAATGCTGCTGGGGTAACTGGGTATATTTTTTTCATGAAATACCAATTTTATTTTATTTTTAAATATATTTTATTTATTATGCTATTATAGTTGTCCTATATCCCACCTCCTCCTTTATTCCCCTGAGCCCTGCACACCCCCTCTCACGCTTCAGTTCATGTCCATGAGTCATACATATAAGTTCCTTGGTTTCTATATTTCCTATACTATTCTTAACCAACCCCTGTCTATTTTATACCTACCATTTATGCTACTTATTCCCTGTAGGTTTTCCCCCTCTATCCCCTTCCCACTTCCCTGCTGATAACTCTCCATGTGATCTCCTTTTCTGTGATTCTGTTCCTGTTCTAGTTCTTTGCTTAATTAATTTTTGTTTTCATATTTTTTAAGTTCGGTTGTAAATAGTTGTAACTTTGTTATCATTTTACTGTTCATATTCTTGATTATCTTGTTCTTAGATAAGTCCCTTTACAATTTCATATAATAATAGCTTGGTGGACTTCTGGCCAAGATGGAGGCGTAGGTGGAAACACTGTACCTCCTCTCACAACCAAAATTAATGAGAACAAATATTTATAAACAATAGCACAACCAGAACACAGAAAATTGAACTACAGAAGTCTGACAACCATTCAACCAGACCGGTAAGAGGGGCAGAGTTGGCAGCTGTTAGACAGGAAACATGGCAGGAAAATGCAATGGCTGTAAGACCTGGGAGTGCCGGGGATCGTAGGTGGTGCAGAGCTTGCAGACCCCAGACGTGGGGAGGAGACGAGCAGAGCCTATAGGGCACGCAGGGCGGTTTGCGGACCACAGACACACATTTGCACACAGATAAAGTAGGCAAGAGTGGACAGGGAGACTGACCACACAGCCCAGGGCCCCAGCGATGGGAAATAAAGCCTAAAAACACTGATTGAAAATGTGCCAGGAGAGGCTCCCAGCCTCACAGGAGAGGTCACCGGGGAGACCCTCAGGGTCCTGGAGCGTGCATAGGTGCGTCCACCTGGGAACCAGCACCAGGGGGTCCCGGTTTGTGTCTGGGAGGCAGAGAGGGGATGCAAATCTGAGAGAGCAAGGAACAGGTGCCATTGTTCCCTCTCGACCTGGCCCCCACAGACAGCTTCACAACCCAGTGACTAGGTTGCTCCGCCCTGGTGAACATCTGAGGCTCTGCCCCTCATACCAAACAGGAGCCACCTGACCAAATATGACTCAAACAGAAGAACAGCTCAGAGCCCCAGAGCCAATACTTTTAAGCAACCAAGAGATAGCCAACCTATCAAATGCACAGTTCAAAGCACTGGTGATCAGGATGCTCACAGAATTGCTTGATTCTGGTCACAAATTAGATGAACAAATGAAGGCGATGCTAAGTGAATTAAGGAAAATGCACCAGGAACCAATAGTGATGGGAAGAAAACTGGGACTCAAATCAATGGGGCGGACCAGAAGGAAGGAAGAAACAACCAAACAGAAAAGAATGAAGAAGCAAGAATTCAAAAAAATGAGAGGCTTAGGAACCTCCAGG
The DNA here is from genome assembly GCA_004027735.1 of Carollia perspicillata. NCBI lineage: Eukaryota > Metazoa > Chordata > Mammalia > Chiroptera > Phyllostomidae > Carollia > Carollia perspicillata. The sequence goes on along the minus strand of PVKM010026792.1, from coordinate 240 downwards.
ACATCTTGAAACGTTCCAACATCCGAATTATACAAGTATCAGAAAGGGAAGAGGAAGAGCAACAAGTGGAAAATTTATTTGAATAAATAGTAAAGGAGAACTTCCCCAATCTGGCAAAGGAAATTGACTTCCAGGAAGTCCAGGAAGCTCAGAGAGTCCCAAAGAAGTTGGATCCAAGGAGGAACACACCAAGGCACATCATAATTACATTAGCCAAGATTAAAATGAAGGAGAGAATTC
>PVKM010026791.1:0-19141 GCA_004027735.1 Carollia perspicillata | reverse complement strand
TTTACACAAAAGGAAACTGGGGCTTGGAGAGAATAAATATCTTGTTAATTTCATGCAACGACTGAGGCATCAGAATGCAACATCTATCTACAATATCCATTAAAAAATACATGCAGTTACCCAGTAATCATTAGTGTCTAGAAATTCATGTTAAGGTCATAGTTTTGATTTATTTTCTAGAGTAATAAAAAGTGAATGAAAAATACACAAAAATTAAAAAAAAACCTCCTTTTGGCAAATTTCTATAAATGAAGAAAGAAAATATAAAGACAATCAGTAGAATGGTGTTATCTGAAATATTATTTTTCATATTAATTATCAGTCACTAGATTAAGGGTATTTATTGGAACCTTATTGTGTACCAACCATGATGTATTCACATTATTCTCCCAATTTTACAGGGGAGGAGTCTAAGGCTTAGTGTGTTTAAATAGCTTATCCAAGGTCACAAGGGCTTAACTGGACAAGCTAAGATTTGAGCCAGTGTCCTGATGACTTTAAAGTCTGTGCTGATATCTCTTGGGTTGAAGAGGAAGACCTATAGGTTAAAAATTAGTATTAAATATTGAACCTGTTCAAAGCTATAGGAAAATTTGTTAAAGAAATAAAAGCCTTCCCTTCAGAAATGAATGGATAACTCTGTACCTGCATAAAACACCATTGCTGAGGTGTTAATTAAGACAATAGTATATTAAGGATTGAAGCCCATTAATTATTAGGGCAGCTTTTAACGTTTATAGCATAAAGTCCTTCCCTAAAATTATTTTCCCCAATTTGTAATAATTAAGATATGGTGAGAGAATTTAGACTTGTAATTGGTCTGAGGCATACATTCATTAACATGGAGAAAATAATCTAGATAGGTTTTTTGGCCCCTCAGAATCTGTAATGAATGGTAGTAATAGGGACTTGAGATCTATTTTTACTGTTACAAAAACCCTAATTTTCCCCATGTTTTTGCATGATGAGATTTTTCAGGTTATCTAAATTCCTTTGTTTTTACTTAAATTCCATCAACCAGATGGTGGCATTCCCTGCAAACTAGAAGTTTTGATTGGCAGCTCTATGGTTCTGATTTATAGCATGTATTTATTATTAATAACTGATGTTTGTTAGTCATAAGAACATGAAGTTTTGGATATAGTATACAGGGAGTGAGAAGCAATAAAAGGGAAGAAGTCTTCATTGATTACATGTTTGGAAATAATTGCCTGATGTCCATGTGGATCCTTCTTAATACAATATTTTTTATCTGAACATGAATGAATATAAAATAATATTCTTTTTGTGTGTTTTTAGTCTTCAAAATATGTGATTTTAAGATGCCAGTATCCCAGGCTCACTTCGTTGCACATACATCTCTCAATCGCCCAGCCAGATCGGTCTCCAGAACTGTCGATTGTAGTACATTTAAGAGCTTTGGGTCACAGATGTACACTGAGCCATTTATTAGATCAAAGAAACAAAAACAACTCTGAGAAGTCCTTAAATAGAACTCATCTGAAACGCAAACCCTAGGTAAATAAGAAGAAAGTGGTTATCAGTAGGGAAAGTATCACTTTACCCTGTACTTTTTACCAATATTTTATTCTTGGTGAATGCCAGTCCTTCATTAACTACCATTTATTGATGGCAGGAACCAAGCTAGATATCTTGTAAATTCCTAACTTGATGTTCTGAAAATATTTGAGGCTGATGTATACATTTAAAAAGTTACGTAACTTGTGCAAGTCTACAATTGCTTGAGATTGAACCCAAGCTTGCCTGATTCAAAATCCCACGGTCCCTTCTGTGATGCCATGTTGGAATGGAACACACTAAAATATGTAGCAGTGGTACCATGGCATACTACTTAGCAATAAAAAATAACTAATTAATGATACACCAAACAAGTTGTGTGAAACTAAAGAGTATTATGCTCAGTGGGAAAAAAAGCTAATCCTAAAAGGTTACATACCATGTGACTCCATTTATATAACATTCTTTTTCTTTTTAGATTTTATTTAGTTATTTTTTAGAGAGGGGGAAGGGAGGGAGAAGGAGAGGGAGAGAAACATCAGTGTGTGGTTGCCTCTTGAGCACCCGCTATGGGGACCTGGCTCACAACCCAGGCATGGGAATCATGCCTGGGAATCAAATCAGCGACCCTTTGGTTCTCAGGTTGGCACTCAGTCCACTGAGCCACACCAGCCAAGGCTATATAACATTCCTGAAATTAGAAAGTTATAGACATGAGGAAACAATTAATATGTCCTAGGGTTTAGGAGAGGAGAGTAGGTGGGAGGGGGCAAGCCAGAAGTGGATGCATGTTGTTATGAAAGAGCAACATAAGGGATTTTTGTGGTGGTGGAATCATTCTGTGTTTTGACTTTGCTTGTGAATACACAAACCTGCACATGTGATAAAAGTGCATAGAACTGCACATACCCACAAACGCCATCCACATACATACGTGTACACAGGTACATTAATATACCCGCATGCATGCACACACACGCTTGAGTATGAACACACTGAAGAAATCTGCATAAGGACAGTGGACCGTATCATAAATATCTATGATACTATAGTTTTTCAAGATATTACCATGGGGGAAACTTGGTAAAGAGTACAGGGGGTCTGTCTGCAATATTTCTTTCAACTGCATGTGAATCTGCAGTTATCTGGAAGAAGTCAATTTTTAAAAAAGGTAGCCATGGGAACATGGAAAGGGAACTCTTCAGTGAGCTTTGGAGCCTGCTGATCTTTCCTGCTTTCTGCTCAGCCAGAGAGTGGGGTAGAGATGTCTTCAACAGATTGCAGAATCTGAGGAGGCTAACAGGCGGCTCAACAGGACAGGATGTTAGCAGGGTCCAGATGGAAACTGGAACAAACAACAAGGCCTGGCAGTGGGGACAGAACCCTGCTATATTCTAAATCAGTATCACTCCCATGTAAAGAATTTTAGCTGGTTTACCCTTCTTGGGCCCTGATGGTGGCCATTCAGTCCCAATAACTGCTACAATATAAAGAATACATATGCTGTCTTTTCCAGATAATATGAATTTTTGTGTGCCTTTTTATAATAAAAGTAGTATGTTAAACATATTACTGATTTTATGTATTTAGTTTTGGTGTATTGTATTTTTATATAAATTTACATATTGGAAAATGGAAAATACATTTAATCAAATTAGTTTTTACTGTGAACATGTAGTCACTGAATACTGGAGATACTAAGTTAATATCCACCCTTAGACCCAAGAATGCCTAAACTTCCACAGCATAGCTCCAAAAAAATTCCAAACAAAGCAATTGTCATTCTTTCTTATAATTATTTGTTTTCATGTTTCTCCCCTGTCTAGACATTGAATCCTAGAAATAAATCTTCTTCATTTATTTGTGTCTCTCTTCTTCCTTTTACCCTGGGACCCAATGTCTAGAATAATATTTTGCAAATACTCTTGCTTAATTAATGCAGTTTGAAAATAATTTAAAAGTAAATTGTAGGGACAAAAATCTGGTGACATAGCATGTATAATTCTACTGAGCAATATTAAATTTTCAGGGAAAATGAAAGCTACAGAATCAAAGCTGAAGGACCTGAAACTCAGAGAAACAATATTTCCTTAATCATCAGACAAGTGCTTTGTTGAGAAATCAGGACAGATGTACAGATAGATGTCCCAGCAGTTGTGGAATGAAATGCAGCTACCGTCTGGGCTGGAGATGGTGATCTGGACACCAAGATTCACACTTAGGAATACACATAGGGAGCCAATTATATGGAGTGCTGTCTTCTACTAGGTCTACAGGTAGTACCATCTTGAATCTGCTTGGAGCTAAATACTGGAATATATATCTGACATCCAGCCTCAATCAAAAACACATACAAAATTTAAGCTTTTTTTGCATGCACCTCATATTTCATTTGTCTGCTTTCGTTGTTTTCTTTTCATTTGCCTCAATTTATTAATACATTTATCATTGTTATTCAAGCTTCCTATAAATTATTGAGGGGAGAAGTTGTTTTGACTTCCTTATCAACAATTTTTTTTAACTAGGACAGTCTCTTCACAGATGGACAGAAATATTGTTGCCCAAAGACCCCTATAGATATTTAAAACTATATGACCAAAATATGGAGCTTTTGCATTCTGAAGATGTATTTTTCAGAATATTTTCAAAGTGGACAGAGGAGTAGATATAGATAAAGAAGTATTTAGATCTATGGCAAAAAGATAATAGACTATCTTGTTATTAGTAAGAGAGAGAGTGTGTGTAACCACTCATAAAACTTCCTAACAATTATGCCTTCATTGTACATTAATGACCAGCTTTTGTAGGTACTTATCAGTTCTGTGAGTGGGATTATATATGGGTAATGTCTTCAGTTTGTCCCTTATCTTGCTGTATGTGGAAGCAATTATGATGTCAGCTATTGAAACAGTTCTATACTGAATACCATATATGAGAGCCCACTTGCCTTAAATGTCACAGGAGTAGCTCATTCTCACAGAATCTCTGATATAGTTATCTAACAAACATATGCTAAATGCCTACTAGTTATCAACACTTGTTCTACATACTGGGAAACTGAGATGAATATGGCATGGTTCCTGGTCTTAAGGTAGTCACAGACTAGTAGGAGGGATGTGTAAGAAATATTAACTACATAGAGTAGTTAAAACTGGAGGTAATAGAAAAGGCCATTGGTTGTACAAAGAAGGGTGAGCTCACCTTTGTCTAGTTATTATGAAGTCACGGGGAAACTAGGACAGGCTTCACAAAGGAGGTGATGGATGCTTGCGCTATGAATTGAAGGAGTAGTAAGAGTTATCAGGTGGACAACGGCTGGCTTCTTTCCAAACAGAAGATCTACGCCATGCCAGTTGCAGGGTGCTACAATAGTTCATTGTTGTTGAAGTGATTAAAGATGAAACTTAAAGAGGTATGTTGGGGCCAGTTATTAAATGACCTTGTATACTAGTCAAGGGGTTCAGTCTCAATTCTCCTGGTAACAAAACCCACTTAGGGCAGTTTTTTTTAAACCAGGAGAGTGATGTGGTCAGATATGAATTTCAAAATGATCTCTTTGGCAACAGCATGGGAAAATATTTGGAAAAAAACTGAAAGAATACTAGTTAGGGAGCCACAGACCTTCTCTAGGAGAGAAATACTGGGGCCTTCAACGAAGGCATTGACAGTGGGAGTTGAGGATCAGATATTAGAGATACTTAGGAGACTGTTGCTTTAAAACGTGCTGAAGCTGAAGAGTCTGTAATAACTGGGGGGTGCAGCTAACTCAGACAGACAGTCTCGTAAGTGGAGCAGGGTTTAGTTGGGAACTGAATAAGTTTGGTTTAAGTATGTTGTTGAGTTTGAAAATACTCTGGAAACCACCAAGTGGTACTGACCAAGTCTGTCAGCATATCTTTTCTGCTGTGTTATGCAGCTGAGATGTAAAAAAGGTACAATCACTTTGAAAAAGAAGTGATCTAGGGTTGATGAAAGACAAACACAAGGATTGATTGGGATTTTTGGTGAGAGAAAAATGTGATATAGCAGGTTTGGTAAAAAAGAATGAGAACACAAAGAAAACTGATCAGAAAACACACATCAAGGACTGAAAGTTTCCAGAAAGAATAAGGGAATAAAAGCGCTGAAAATAGTTCACATGTAGAAAAATTCTGAGTCATGTGTTACTTTATAAATTAGGGTCCTATGAGTGAGGTTGCTGAAGTAATTTGGGGATGAATATTACTACAGAAGAAGAGATTTAAAAAACTGAAAAACTAGGAAATTGGATAGGTTTTCTCCATTTATTGAAATCACTCAAAATTATTACAGGAGTTAGATTGGAGAGGGAGACCGTAAACTGGGTTATTTTATTTTAATTTATTTAATATAGGGGAATGATTTGGAAGATCAGTAAAAGAAATGATTAGGGAGAGGAGTAAAGGATAGTATAGTAAAATCTGTTGACCTTGAGGAAAAAAGACTTTTTCATGAATGGATTAATTATATTATTAAAATTGAAGCCAGAAACCAAGAAAATACCTGAGGTAGTACTGATATCTGATTTTGTCATTGCTACACCATAACGTACAAACTGAATGAGTGCTTTCACTAGACACTGCCCGCTGACGGCTAACACACGGAATCCTGTTCTATGTCCTAAACAATATGACATGTTTTATGATAGTCCTTTGGAAAGTGCATGGTGAGGAATGATTAATTATGACTGGGAGAAGAAGTCAGGGAATGTTCTACTGAAGAGACAATATTAAATTAATACCTGTAAGGAGTACAGAGTTTTGGCTTGAGATAGAAGGAGTGGGAAATATCTTGGAATAGAAGATATTTTGAGGCTAAGTGAAAAGGAGAACATGGAAAAACTATGCTGTAGGGGAAATGTCATTTTAAAATCACCCCCTCCGTCAGGGTACGATGTTTATGCTCATTTATATGACTATACTACAGATTTCTTAGGTGTTTCACTAATATGCTGCTTATTGATAAAGTAATTTGTATAAAGGTAACAGTATTATTTGAAAAATGCCACTTTAGGGATGAACAGAATATACTTTTAGTATAAATCACCACTGACATAATTCTAGAAAATCCTAAAAGTAAAAGCAAAGGTTGAAAGGTAATAATGCTGTCTTTGGTTTAATTTTAAATGTAATCATCAGTAATCATATTAATTCACTTTAAATTCTAATTCTCTTAATGTCAAGTGGCAAAATGGATTAAGGTCATGGTTCTTTTGTTTTCTCAATAACACCATTCTATGATAATGATGACAGTCCAGCCTACATTTGGAATGTGTTAATGGCAGTTAATTGAAGGAGAGAAAGTTTGTTGACAATCTAGTTAGACCTTTGTGACTTGGGCTATGTAAGGAAACTGAAGTAACTTTCGGGTTTGAAAAATAAGATTTTATTTATTTTTGTTGTTTCAGAATGTTCTTTAACCAGATATATAAAATATGTGTATATATATTTATATCACATGCATGTATATATAAGTATTATATATGAATATGTATTTGTATGTATTTATATACAAGGTCTGTTCAGAAGGTATCCAGCCATATAATATGAAAAATAGAGACACATATTGAAGAAGATACAAGATACAAGAAACATTGTAAATAGGACGATGATGCCTCAGTCCCTTTCAAAGTAGGCACATTGGGACCTCACACAGTTCTCCCAATCGCCATCAGCTGCCCCATCATATTTTCCTGAATCTCATAGATGTCTGAACTTTCTTCACTTTCAAAGGTGATTTTAGTTTTGGGAAAAGCCAGAAGTTGCAGGGCACTAAATCTGGGCTGTAGGGAGACTTGAGTCACCCAGATGATTTGATGTTTCTCCAGAAACTCTGCATGAGACATAATGCATGAGCAGCCATGTTGTCATGATGAAGCTGCAATCACCAGTTACCCATAGCTGTGGCCTTATGAGTCATCTCAGTAGTTTCTGTGGAGGAACGTTTGAGCTTAATGCAAAATTTGATCCATATTCTTTGCTTTACTAGCTCAGTCATTTTTAATGTGATGGCCACACAATACACATGCTCACTCAAAGCTTCTGCCACCCCCACTGACTAGTACAGTGAAGTTGTCATTATTCACGTATGAACATTCCAATCCACTCTCCTTGGCTGCCAAGTTACATCAGTGTCGCACGAACTGTTCTCATTATATTAACAATGGCTGGACTTTTCCTGGACAGACCTCTCATAAACATATATTATGTGTAAACATATATTCATATGCATTTATAAACACATACATATACATATAGGTATACATATATATCATATATATTGAATGTGCATTCTAATATATAATATGAAGTCTAATAACATTCTGAACCAAGAACTGAAACAAATGCACCCTTTCTGGTTCCAACTTAAGCAATTTCAAGGCTTAGAATTTGAATTTGAGACACAGGAAACTGGGTCAGATTTTCTTTCTGCTGCAGGCTACCTTAAAAAAAATAACCCTTAGAGCAATTCATCTTAAAGATTGCCCATTTGCTTCTTGTTAAAGCTGTATTTTTCAAGAAAATAATGTTTACCAGTAGGGATTTTAGCTACATATTTTTATTGAAATTTGTTAGGCAATCAAATATGAGATGACAGGATTTGCTGTTAATTTAGTGTATGTTCAGACTACTCTTGTCTTCAAAATATATGCAACATTTTCGGTTCTGTGAGATGAGATAAGCAGGGGTTGTTTTATATGCTGAGCACTATTTTTTTAAAATATAGTAAGGAAATAGACACATGAAATGTTTGCTTCATGCCAAGTAACAAAATGACTTTATGGTCAGTGTTTGGATATGAAAGAGGAATAAAAGATTGATGTTTTGATGGATAATAATTGACTCTTAGCTGTTCTCACTCTTCCAAGGGCAGGGATGAATTTTCACTGATGCTTCCCTACTGTCATTCTAAATAATATATTTCTGTGGCTCAAGCTGTTATCGGTAATTGTAAGTAGGTATTTTTGTGACCGTCCTCTGGAGTCTCATGATGAATCCATCCTTGGCCCCTCCAGCCCTCCCTGGCTGATATACTTGAGGTTTGCACTTCTGCGTTCCCTCCCTCTTAGGGCTAGACCTGTGCAATCTTCCTGAAACCGTTTTTTATGAGAAACTCCCTGGATAAGAAGCATTTAAATGTTCTGAGTGATTGGGTTGTGGACTCAGACTGCCAGTAACTATCTATCTGATGTATGATCAGGGCAAGTTATTTAAGTGATCTGCACCGGATTCCTAAATTGAGAATGGGAATATTAACAGATAGTAACCTACCTCCCAGGGACATGGTCCACTTGAATGAACAGTCATGTAATGTCTTCAGCATAATGCTAATAAGTACTCAATGATTGCTTAATATTGTACTTACTATGATGTTTGGGAATTCATTTAACTACTCAGTCAACCCCCTTATTTCTAAAAAAAATTGTAAAGTATTCTGAAGTTTGTGAAATGAACTTACTAAGAATTGAAAGATATATGTAAGACCTATTAAGTAGGAAAATGAGCTGTGAAGTTTGAGACCTGATTTGAACCCAATTATGCTGTATACTAGTGTTTGTCTGTGGGCAGTTTGTTTGACCTCTCTGTCGCTCTTTTCATTTTGAAAATGGTGATAATAATAGTAATAGTCACCTCACAGGGTTTTGAAGGGTTAGATAGGAAACTGCATATATACCACTTCACACAGTGCCTGACATAGTTAATTCAAGAAATGGTATCATTGTTTTATTAATATTATTTTGAAATTTTTAATTAATTCCTTCTATGAAGTCACTTCTGCCCACCTATAAAACAATAGCTACTACTCTATATGCCATGATTTTCCATATCTAAGTATTCAAGTCTTTTAAATCGCTGCCTAAGGTATCAATGAATTATATACCAGAAAGTTATAGATGTTGAAACCTGAGGTTCATATTAAATTTAGACACCTCTCTAGTTGAAGGAATTCACCAAAGCTACCGTAATTTAAGTAGTTTTCTCCAGCAAGAGGGAATATTCAGAGACCTTTATTAAATTGTCATCTTGTATGAGCTGCTGCTCTTGCAGCTGTTGACAGAGATTAAAGTTGTGCTTTTCATTATAGGGAATTCGGTGTCCAACATGCATTTGTGTGGTTACTTTTACAAAACTAAATTTAAATACTTCTTCCACTTGGTATTAATAGGTAGCTGGCATGTATTTGTAAATGATGTACAAGTAGCTATTTCTCTCTTTTTAAAAGACGGAGATTTCATTTGATTTTTTCATCTCTATTGCTTTATGTTCTCAGTATAGAAATGGTGGTTCCTGCTCACTTCAAGTCCTCCTTCCCCCCCCCCCCACATAACTTTAACACTTCTTCATGCACCGTGTGTTTGAAAAAAAACACGTTTGGTGAGTGCTGGTGTTATCTTTCTGGGAAGTGCAGTTGACATGTCCTCAGATCCCTCTAAGCTTTCCTTAGCCTGTCAAAACTGAGGATGTGGAATTGACTTTAAATGGGGGACTCCCAGTGACAGGCAGTAAGCATTGCTGAGACGTGTAACAGGGTAAGGATTAAAGACAAGACTAGATTTGATAACCTACAGGTAGTAACTCAAAATATGATTTTTTTCTCACTCCCCAGTTTCCTAGTAATAAAAATATTAATGAATTAATTTCAAGTTAATGATTGACTTTGAGCAAATCATTTAATGCTTACTCGAACTCAGACTCCATCCATTCATTTAAGACATAATAATTCCCTTCACATAATTGATAGGATCAAATAAGTTAATGTATATGGAAACACATGATAAACTGGAAAGGTGAGAAGGGTATGTCAAGTACTATGCTTTGTACTTGGCAAATGTTTTTCAACTTAATCACCTTTTCAATTCTAAGAAAAACATATTATCACCATTTTTCAAATGAAGAAATGGGGGCTGAGGATATCTGCTAATAAGTGGCTGTAGGGTTTGATTTCTACCAACCTCCAGCTGATTCCAAAGCTAGTAGCTTTATTCTTTATCACAATGTATAAATATAAGACATTGTTATGATTACCTAAATATATATGAGAAGTATCTCATTGTATTCAGTGTGCTAAATTTCAAACCTGATAAACCAGAAAATCATTCAGAGTAATTATTAAGTTTTAAGAGGATTTCTCTGTTTTTTGAAGACACTATAGTGTCCTTTTAAATTTTTTTCTAGTGCCATTAAGATATAATTTGATTTTTAGAGACTTCACTTATATACCAATTTCCAGAAATGTGTTTTAGTTAGACTGACGTGCGCCTATAGTGGCTTTTCACTTTGAGCTCAGGAAATAGATGAAGCGCATTTGAAAAAACTGAATGTGAAAGTTAAAAGTCAGAATTTACATGGTGTACTTTCCATGTCTTCATGTCTGTGTAAGTCTGAATATACCTGAGTAATAAGATAGAAAATATGTTTAATGCTATAATTTACTCACAGACCATTAGCTTTCCACACATGCGAGCTTTGAAGAACTAGAACAAAGGAGAATATGCTTATGATGTGCAAAGAACTAAATTTTTAAAATGTGCTAAAGCAGTCCCTCTAGATGCTTGAGATCATGTGATATCCAAGTTAGAGCATATTGGAAATTACAGTCACTGAATCAGGTTATTATTATTGTTTTGCTTGTGTTAAAACTATATATTGAGAATTTGTATCAAGTATGTATGTCATGGAAAAGATACTTGAAATTTGAAAATTGTATGTGGTTTAATTATATATATTAATCTCATAACTAAGCAATAAGGTTCTAAGTAAGCTATTCTAAAACGTAATCAAATGAACAATGGAATGTTATTCCAAAAGCCTTTAAAAGTAAATAACCCTTGTCCTACAACTGATGATTCAGAAGTTATTGTTTTTAATAAAGTTCCTTTGCATTGCAGATAATGTATTATTTCATCCTGATAGAACTTAATTTGCATGGCCATTTTAATCCTCTCTGCCCCATGACGGTGCCTGCTGAGTCACACCATGAGGTTAGTCCTCATTGTTAGACCATCTATGGGCCTTTCTCTTTAATAATGCAAACTCTTTTAATACTGTATGGTTTGCATTATATAAAAGATAATTACAGGATACCTAGTAGCAGCTCCAGTTGAAAGCCAATTTAAATAAGTTGCTCCCAGTATTACAATAGACACAAAATGAAGTTTATTGGTAATTACTAATTATGAGGCAAAATCATTAAAAACCCTGTGGACAAGCAGAGAACAGATTTGAATCATTTTTTTTTACATATGGTTAAAACATATTTCCAGGTTTTATGAGCAATGTGGGTTGAGGTTACTAATAACTTATGAAAATTAAGTGCTAAACATGTTTTAAATGCATCAATGATTTGAAGTGTCCTAAACACTATAGTAAAAATGCTCCCAAGGTTCCTACCCAAACAATAGTGCTGGGTGATTTTTGAGGTCTTATGTTAATAGGATCGCTGTCATCCTTCAATCCTGCGTACAACCTGCGACTGCCAGGCAGACATCAAATCTAAAGAAAAGGGAACATTCGGATCTAATTATCAGAGATAGGTTGGAAGTCAGTGATTCGAGGTGGTGAACTTTGTGCTGATAGGACAGGAAGATAGGTATGTCTGGTAAGACCCAAATGCAGAATATTAAGTAAATCAACCTAAAATATAAAGATTGGGTAATTTGGGATAACTCTGTGGTAGGGTCCGGGACTTTCTATAGATGCTATATCAAAAGATCAGCAGGATGGGAGGGTTCAATGTGAGTTAACACCCAGAGCTAGAACTTGTTCTTTTTGTTACAGTACACAGTTGATTTTTCATAGCGTTACCCTGGAGCAATACTGAGATAACTGTGGAGCTAGAGAAATTTTTACCTTGTTCTTGAGTCACTGAATTCAGAGTTCTTTTAATACTATACAGTGACATGGAGGATAACACAAAGTATTTGGCTAAAAGTAAATCAAAACAAAAACATAATAACCCCATGGTTTAATGAGTCAAAGTTTCTTTTGCTTTCCTTATTTTCATTTTATAAAAATGGTTTTAACTTTATTTTTGTTTTATTGCACTTCTCTTAAGTCAGAATTGCTATATCCTTCAAGTTTTGAACTGAAATCATGCCTCTTGATGATTTCCAAAGGATGGCTAATTTTTGTTTTCATCGCTATATAAATTTATGTCAACTTCTAATCATAGGTATTTTGTTCCTTACCCAGGCTTCTCCCAGCCATTTGGTGAGATCAATAACCCCTCCCCAATATCATGCACATGAAAGGACTCTCAGGGACCTCATGTGAAATCTTGTGTGCTGTATAGAAATGTGTCTCCAGGATGAGTGGTTCTCAGGGCTGGGAAAGTGCAGCACTGAGAGAGACAGCAACAGTCTCTGCATGTCGGGTTTTGCTGTGGTTGCAGAAGAACCCCAGATGAATCCACAATCAGGGTGTTTTCCTCGGATTTTGAACTTAACCATATGTTTGTGAACCAGAGTGGACTTCTGTGAAACAATGGTTCTCAATATGATCAGACCCAATGACTCATTTGTGCAAAATCCTCTGTAAAGTACTTTTAATTATGCTAAAATTAAGCTAATAAATGATATTATCCACAGATATGTGTTATTTTTAAAACTAATTAAAATGGTATATAGTTTATTATGTACATATGCATGGATATGGCTTCACTAGAAGTTAGATGATCATGCCTATACTTAGAGCTGCTAAAGGGAGAGGCTGACACGCGGACACAGTTGTGCTGTGTTGGAGACACAAATACCACAAGCACCTCTGTGGTCAGTCACCTGACGTTCCTAAGTGGTAACTGACTCTTGATGATGTTCTGGAAAATAAAATATAAACTTCCCTGGATTTGTAAAATTATTGTATTTTGAGAGAATTCGTACTTATATGAAACTTTAAGAAAAATAAAATATGTAAATATTAGTATATTAAAAAGGAGTTAAGTCATACATTTAGATAACTGTGCATACAAATTTTTTTCACTTACATATATATATATATTTTTTAAGATTTTATTTATTTATCTTTAGAGGAGAAGGGAAGGAGAGAGGGAGAGAAATATCAATGTATGGTTGTCTCTCGTGTGTCCCCTGCTGGGAACTGGTCTGCAACCCAGGCATGTGCCCTGACTGGGAATCGAACCGCGATCGTTTGGTTCGCAGGCCCGCACTCAATCCACTGAGCTACGCCAGCCAGGGCTCACTTACATATATTCAGCAAGGTATTTTGAAAGCTATGTGAGGTGTAGGATGATTATTTACTCTGCAGGATTGTTCTCGAATACAGAACATCTAGCAATAGTACCTAACAATCAGTGAGAGAGCCTCCTGCATTAAAATAATAATAATGAAAAAAACCAGGCAGGAAGACACAACCAGAGTAGATGGAGCTACTACACTAGTAGCTCTATACTAGTTTTTAAATCTCAGTTACATTTCAGGAAATAAATTAGGCAGAACTAATTTATTTCCTGAAATAAGGAATTGTAAGACATGCTGGTGTCTAAAACGCGTGCTATTACGGCTGCTCTGAAATCCATACGTAGAAACGCATGTATATGTTTGGATTGTAGACCCAGACCAAGTCTGAGTGAGGTCCTGGTGGCCATGTACCTTGACCGCTCCGAGCTCTTTTCTTCAGATATTCAATGATACTACATGGCATGGCCCATGTGAGCCTGCTTTGTAAACTGTTTAAAGGAACTACAAATGCTAACAATTCCATTATGGAGATGTTCTGAAATACACAAAAAAATCTGTTAATGACTTCTGAGAAGGCAATCAAATCGTCTTAATTCATTTGTTCTCGAGGGGTAGTAAGTTTAAATAAGCTTAGATAAAGTTAATGATTCACTAGACTTTGAATTTGGGCCTCCGAAAACAATACGGCTTTCTTACGACTTGTATTCCTCTGAGTGCTGCCTGGCTGGGCAGCAGACAGAAACATAAAGGTCATTTACATTTTCTTTTTAATTTTAACAATACACTGGAATCAAAGAGTCATAGCTATTTAGAGAGCTCTTTAATTGTTTCTGTCATTAAAATAATGTCATTTATCGAACATTAAACATATGCCAGACACTATGCTATCAAAGATATTTTAGGCAAATCACATGGTCCCATTCTTACTCTAACTGGATGTGTAGGAAAACGAATTACCTTCTCCTACTGGTTAAAAATTTAGCATTCAATCTGTTTTAAACAGTCCTTTCTGTCAGCACTTAAAATTAGTCTTCAAAATCTCATGGGTAAATTCGCTAATTTCTGAAATCAGCATTTGACACTGCCCTTTCTCTCCCTATAATCTCTCCAGAGAAAGTGTTTGGGAAGGTGCTCTGTATGTTTGAGACGGGCAAAGTTGAGTTTCTCCACTTCCACATGCTATTGTCACATTTAATCCCTGTGCCTTCTGCTTGGGTGTGCCAATTATTTGTGAGTGACATCTGTAGCTAATACAATTTATATCCTGTTCTGACCGACTGCCTCGGCCCTGTTTGGCTCCGAGAAAGTCAGACCCTGGTTTTTGACCTGGTTCGCTTTCAACTTTGGATTCCTCTGTATTACCCTGGTGGACCAGACAGCAGGCCTGCTGGTTCTCTACTCACTGTCTGCGCCACGTGGGACGGTGCTTGCCACATGACAAAAGCGAAGCCAAGAAAGAGCTTCTTTTGATCAATTCTGTATCCGAGATTATGAGATTTAGCTGTATATTGGAACAGTATGGGATGGCCCATGAGGTGGCTTCCTCATAGGGATTGGAGAAATGGTGGAGCTTGCAGTTGTAGAAACCCCAGTTCACTCTTAACATTACCCCCACTCACCCGGTACCTCTCCCTTGTCTGTCGAACAAATCTGGGAAAGTGGAGACACACATCTGCTGTAATGACTCTTCTCCTTTCTTTTGTTCCTTCCCAGTAGTCTCTGGGGCAGGAAAATGAGGGCAGGATTTGGCCCCACAACCTTTTTTCTCTTTGGCTTTGCCAGGTCTGACCCTCATTACCCTAAAGGGAGAACCAAAAGAATTTTGATAATTATTTCTCGAGACAAGTAGCCTGGTTTGCAAGGCTGAGGTGTATGGTAAAACACCAGTCTGAATATGAAAAGCTTAATTTTATTTTGCTTTGTTTCTTTTTATAGTCCATCTGTTACCTAACCTTCCTATTCTACCTTGCCCCATTCAATTAAGTACCTTGGGAGATCTATAATAAAAAACTCAAAAATACACACCAAAACAGAATTTTAATAATTTAAAAAACATATACTCAGTAAACCAGGCATTTCGAATACAGCGATTGGGAAGGTAGACATGATCCCTACTCTCATTGTATTTGCAGAGGATAGGCACAGAATAAGTACATACAAACAAAGTAAATTAGAATTAGTGTTACAAAATAAGTAAACAGAAGGTTAAAGAAGAGAACATGTGAGGTTTGAAGAAATAGGGTAGTTCTATTTTTTGTTTATATTTAAAGAGACTGAGCCTTATAACACTCCATGTAGTAATCGTTTAGTGACTAGCAGGGTCAGGATTGGAGGCAGGACTCCAGAATTCTCGCTGAGTGAATCCATTTGCAGGTGATACTTTAAAAAATGAAATAACCGTTCTGGCATAAAACCCAGTCAGACTGACTTCTATAAAATATTATGTTATAAAATATTCACAAGGTCTCTGCACCAGTTAAACGAGGCTGCTCACCACCCCCATCAGGACTTACATACATATGCCATAGCTTTGTGCTTTTGGTGTCTCACTCCTAAAATGTCATCTCTCACTTCTAGGCTTTATAATATTTTTTTCAACTCAGATACATGCTTATTCATAAATCTAACTTTGATTATCACATCTAGAAATAAGCTCTCAGCTCTTCATGTTATCTTATGTGTAATTTTTCACATATGCTTGAATCATTGTTTGGCTTCCCCTTGAAATGAAACCTGTTTATGATCCAAATACTACATACTGTAAATTTATGCAGTGACTTGCTCACAGTTACCAGTAAATATTTGGTAAGTGAACACATTAAGTATATAATGAAGGCCCATGATTTTATTATATTTCATAGTAATTCCTAGTACGTAAATGGTTGAAGGACTTTATAATCTAATTTAGTTAATGAAGGACATAATTTCTGCTTCTGATTACAACAACATTGAATGCATGCGAGAATAAAAGCACAATAAAACACAAACATAGGTATGTGACTCATTTTGTATAAAAGCACATCAGAGCTGAGTGCGGTTAGTGGAGAAATCCGGAGACAGAAAGGCTTCAGTTAAAACCACCTGGAGTATGGGCTTCAAGGAAAGTGCCATAGGAGGGGCTCTAGCAATTGCAGAAGTTGTAGAAGGTTGGACCCAAGTTCTGTGTCGAGTTTACTAAATTGATGTGCCTGACTGAAGTATGAGCTGGGGAGTCTAGAAGATGGGGGGGCGGGAGCTTTGAAGCTTGTGGTTAGACATCTTTAATTATATTCAAGAGATAATTGGGAGCCATTGTTGGCTTTTGAGAAAGGGAACTTGAAATAACATTTAGGGAATACTCCTACTCCTGTCCTTTGCTCATGCTGTTTTCCCATCTGGAAGATTTCTTTTTTCCTTTCTTCCCACCTCTTTCTAGCTCATATTCCTTCAAGGAATGGTTCAGGTTCCTTCAGCTATGAGGCTTTTCTGATTATTCCAGTCCATGATCTCTCTCTCCCCCCCACCCTCTCTCATTCTTCCTCCGCTCCACACCCTCTACATTTATTGCATTCACTACAAAGTGAATTCTTCACTTTTAATTTCTAGTTGGCTCCTTAAAATATTTTTTTGTCTTATTATATGGCCTCATTCAGTAGTCCAGAGGTTCTTGTATACATCATATGGAAAATAAGATCTCCATAGCCAGGGATTATATATTATGTTCTTATGTACTCCAGCTATTATTGATCTAGGTTTGTGGGTGTTTAATACATATCTTTAACTTGAAGTGGGAGAACCTATTATCCAACTATCTACTTAGAAATAAAAGTTTAAGAATTAGAGGAGACCTTAGAGTCTTTTCTAGAGCTGGTGTTGAAATGGAGTATGAAATCAGTACCCGTGGTTGCTAATGCATTTTTGACCCTCAGTGGTGCTATCTAGCTTGCTCAGATGCCAGCTTCACTGTACATTTTTCTGAATGGTATTGGTCTGTCCCCAAAATCAAAACAAAATGAAGCAACAACAATTACTTTCTCTAAGTGAAATATTTTTACACTGAAGGTTTTTGAAAGAGAGTTATCATTTTCTGGCTGGCAACTGAAATATGAGTCTAGTTCTCGTTTGTGGAAGGATTTCAGCCGTGTGAAAGTCAAGTTTGTCAGGCATGCTACAGCACTTTGTAACTGGCTCCAAAGCTAATTTCATTGTTTTTGGTGCATATAATATCTTGCATACTGTGGATTTACTTTATCAGAAATTAGGAGAACACTTATTTTCTGGTAGTAATAATCAATAAATTAAATTGAATGTATTGCTTATTATGTGAAAATCTGGCTTCATTGGGACTTAATTTATATTTAATTGCTAGAGATAAGAAATTTTCATGTAAAATCAACATTTTGTTAAGCCCATTAGTGTTGAAAAGGTTGTTTTGATATTAATATCATAGATGTCATTACATCATTTCCTTACATAGTCGCTGTCTTTTCAGGTGTACAGGAGAAACTATAAATCTTGTTTAGCAGCTATTACTTCTCTGTGCATGGTAGAAACCCATTGTTACTTAAATTTGTTTCAGAAAAGCAATGATATACTTGCATTTGTGGCTGGCGAGAATTCTACCACCGAACCACCAATGCATTGCATTTGTGATATAAGGATCATCCTATGAATATCTCTGTAGTGCCCAAATACCATGTGACTGCTATATCACAAAATAGGGACCAGTTGTGTCTTTGTAAATATAAAATACTATAAAAATGCAATCTTTGACTTTTTCTAACCACATTTCTCTGCAGCGCAGGGGTAAGATTGGACTTACTAAATATCCACAGTGGGTGTCAAAAATCCTTGGTAACATACTAGTTTCTTTTACATTGAATATTTTAGAGATGTGCTCGATAGCTGAGATTTAGAAATGCCCCGAAGGCAAAGGTGAGCTGCTTGAATTTAATATGAACTAAAATGATAACACCTTATATTTAAAAGCTAACTTTTTTGCAAGATACTCAGAAGTCTTTAGCAGTATTACTTCTAATCTCTGAAGACGGTCTCTGTGAACAAGGTTAAATACATTGGAAATAACTCTGATAGAAATACAGAGGGGTCACTTCCCTATGAACATCCACTGTATAATCAAAAGTATGTGTCTGATTTTAGAAAAAGCCAGACATGCAAGTGTCTCCTCACCAGTAGGACTGTTCAATCACATCAAGTATACTTGCTGTTTTGAGTGGTGCAAGTTTGTGGCCTAGAGAGATTTGTTAAAATGATTTTCTCAAAATATACTTGCAAGTGAGAGTAAGAACTAGAGTAAGTGAGAAACTAGCTAAGAAACTGTATAATTTTATGATAAATTGATAGAGCCAGTGATTTTGATATCTTGAAGCAGAATGAGATGAAGTGCTCCAGGCCTTGCAATATGGGAGG
>PVKM010026790.1:0-19117 GCA_004027735.1 Carollia perspicillata | reverse complement strand
GCACAGCTGATGAGTGCTCGGAGCCGTAGGTGTGAGGACCATCTGCGCAGGGGCAGGTAAAGCCACAAGAACGCACTCACTAAAGGAGTAAGTGTTGAACTGGAGCCATGCCTAGCAGAGAGGAGAGATTGCCAGGGCTGATGTTAAGGGAATTCCTTTCACCTGATCGGGTTCTCCTGCACTGTTTCTTCTTTACGATTGATGGCAGGCAAAAAGCCACACCAGGAGTCTGCCCACTGTCCTTTTCCTCCGCTCTATTGCTTATTCTCTGTCGATGGCATATGAAAGATCAAGTTGTTTCCTTCGATGGTTTGTGTTTTGGACATTTGTTCCCTTGGTAAACATCTCGGGAGGAAATATTTTCTTTTGTCCATATGATGTAATGTCTGATGCCTGGATTTCTGAAAATGGCTTTCGTTGGTGGACTGTGCCCAAAGAGGGCTAGGTCCTAACTGGAATAGTGTTTCCCACTCTGGGAATTGGCTACAGGATGTTAAGTATTCAGATTCCTGTAGGGTAAAAACGGCTTCCATGGTACACGGAAGAAGAGTTCATTGGCACTTAGGTACTTGTTTTAAAATGAAGTTTGGGATGAGGAAAAAAGGGAAGTCTGGGAATGTGTTTAAAGTAACAATTTCAAACCACGTCTTGACATTAATGAAGTAAAAATGAAGGTGTGTGATTTGGCTTTACCATGTACAGGAAGCCATGATACCGAGGAAAAAGACAGACATAGACTGAGAACAACATGAACGCATTATCGGTTATCCTGAGGCATGTATTACCTAAAAGAGTAATGACTAATTTTTTTAAGTTTTACTTTTTTAAAGATAGAATTGACTTATTTTTAGAGAGAGGGGAAGGAAGGGAGAAGGAGAGGGAGAGAACCATCGATGTGTGAGAGAGACATAGATTGGTTCCTTCTTGCACACCCCCAATTGGGGGCCCAGCCCACAACCCAGGCATGTGCCCTGACTGGAAATTGAACCAATGACCTTTCAGTTAGCAGGCTGATACTCAATCCACTGAGCCATACCAGCCAGATCTGAAGTTCTATTATTACACTAAATCTCCTATTTTTTAATTCAGAATCTCCTATCCTTCACACACTTAATTGTTGGACCAGTGTTTGAGTGTACTCTGTATGCAGAGCACTGGGCCAGGCCCCGCAGGCTTGACTGAGCTGAATAAGGCACAGTCCAGACTCGCGAGGAGTTTACGGGCCAGTAGGGGTTAGATAGGTCTTCCAATAGTTAGGTTCCTAGAGAGAAGGCAATAAATGTCTTAACAGGACAGATAAGGAGCAGCTGAAGCCTCAGGGAGCACCAGATAGTAGGGGGAGGGAACCAAACAAAGGATTTGCAGTAGGATTTGAAGTTGCAGTGTCTCAACTTGAATGAACCCCTACCGCCTGACAAGCTTTGTTGTAGATGTTGTGAATACCTCACTTCTTCTGCAAGGAGGTGGTGGCATGAAAGAGAAGGCAGTTCATTCTGTGGAGCAGGATGAGGGTCAGGAAATGCCATAGCAGGAGCCGTTGGTGAGCTCACTCTGGAAAGAATAGGTGGACCTCTGTTGGGTGAATCGGGGAGAAGGGCAGTCCAGGCTGAACAGTATAAGCAAAGGCAAGGGGTCCTGGATCACCCAGTGCCTTTCAGAAGTTGTGAGTAGTTCAGTGTGGTTGGAGAGCTGAGGGAAGAGATGAGGGTGGAGAGGCAGAGAAGGGCCAGGTTGTGGAAGTCCTGTTGCACCGCCCCCCAGGCCATTGTCGCCAGGAAGTGATATGATTAATGCATCTTAGAAAGGTTCATTTGGGAAGCTCTGGGCGTGGCAGTTTGGGTTGGGAAGGTGGAAGATTAGCAACAAGGATGCTGATTAGAAGACTAACTGCTTTACTATGAGCGAGAGGAGGAAGAAAGGCAAGTCTAGCCCATGGAAAGGGGAAGAGACTACCAGGTGCTAGGAGGTGAAATCACAGAAGGTGGTGTCTCATCGATATGAAGACTAACTTCCACATTTCTGACTTGGCTGATGCAGCAGGTGGCAGGGTCATCTCCCCAGTGGAGAATGTGAATGGGATTGAGTGCTGTCCTTTTGAATCTGCCGTTAGCCTCTGGGGTAGCTAAGTTAGAACTGTCCTTTCCAGGAGTTGTGTAGGGCCCAAGAAAGGGGTTGCAATGGAAAATAAGGCAAACAACCTAAGCAAAAAAAAAAAAAAAATCATTTGTTGTATCTATAGAAAACCCTAACATGGTGTGGATGGAGCACAGTGAAAACCGGGCAAGGGAGATAAACGTGAAAGACCAGGTCATGCTGAGCTTGCAACTCTAGAATTTGGAATTAATTCACAGGCAGTATTTTTTCCAAGTATTTACTTTCCAGAGGAAATAAGAAAACCCCACCTGAGTATTTTACCCATGTAATGCTTAATGGCAAATGTACAACTGTGTCCCGTGGGTTCCTTATTAGTGGTGAGCATGCTGACCCAGCTCTGCTCCTTCCAGCTGTTCCTCCCAGTCGGGCCAGTGCACGTGCCGACCCCACATGATTGGACGTCAGTGCAACGAGGTGGAACCGGGGTACTACTTCACCACCTTGGATCACTACATCTATGAAGCAGAAGAAGCCAACTTTGGGCCTGTAAGTAGCGGGTGTTTGGCAGGTTAGTAAAGCAGTGTTTGGGGAGCAGTAGTGGCGTATACACATTTGTAAACAGACCAGTTAAGAAGTATTTTGTCACTGAGACCAAAGTAAGATCAGGATCATACTGACTTGAGCACGGTCATATTTAAAGCTACGTAAGTCTACAACTTAGAGACTCTGGGACCTTTGGTGTTTGTGGGCATTTTTGGTGTTTTTTTTTCTTCTTCCATTCTTCTCTCCACTTATGCTCCACAGTTATTGTTGATCTGCTATAGTAACTACTCAGAGAGGATATTGTTTTCATTTGCTGTTGCTGTGTAATAAGCCATTCAAAATTTAGTGGCTTAAATGTATATCTGGCACTTCAGCACGCTGTTTTTCCCCGCATGACATCTTCTAGCAGTTGTCTTGGGCTTCTTCACAGCATGGTAGAGCCAGGATAGTGAGACTTCTTACGTGGCATCTGGCTTCCAAGGAGAAAACAAACTCTCAGGTCTCCTAAAACCTGGGCTCAGAAATCCTAGAATGTCATTTTTTCACCTTTTTTGGGTCACGTCCTAAGGCCAGACCGGACCTGAGGGTGGGGTAATGTAGGTGCTGCCTCTTACTGGGGAAAGCGGCACACACATAGGTCCGGGAATGAAGGACTTTGTCTTTGGAGAGGACTGGTCGCAGGTATTATATAACCCTGTGAACAAACTCAAACACTTGCTTGAGTTAAGCAGCTCAACTTGACCAGTTTTCACTCTCAGTGAGTCACAACGAAGTCAGCAGCAGTGAATGTTCATGATTGAACATCCATCAGCAGTGAACTTGCATGATTATATCAAGCTTCTTCTCTTGTACTTGAAGCCTGAAATGAACGCCAATGAGGAGGAGAGAAATAAATCCACTAAATATTGGACTCACCTTGTAGAAAATCTGGGAAATTCCTCGTCACTCCTAGGCCTGCTGATAACAGCATTTGTGATGTTCTCTTTCCTTCCTTAATGCTCGTTGCCCTGGTTACATCATAGAAGCTCTGTCCTAGGCCTTTGAGTCCCATCTCTAATGTCCTGAGACCACCTCAACCATAAAACTCAAAAGAAGCCAATTTGCTGTCTATATATTCAAAATGTTTTACAGTCTACTGGGAAATTAGGACTGCAGAAATTAGGTATCCTATATACAGTTTTGGACCTTTGGGTGAACTCAGATTTCTGTGACTCCTGCATTTCAAGTAGAACATAAGGGCTGTGTCCTTGTCCTCAGGGGGTCGCCATAGTGGAGCGGCAGTATGTGCAGGACCGGATTCCCTCCTGGACCGGAGCGGGCTTTGTCCGAGTGCCTGAAGGGGCTTATTTGGAGTTTTTCATTGACAACATCCCATATTCCATGGAGTACGACATCCTAATTCGCTACGAGCCACAGGTAAGCCCTTGGTGAATTATTGGGCATGGGGAGGATATTGGTAGAGAAATATTTTTTTCCTAATGGAAAGTATGTTTTTGTGAAATTTGGAGGTTGCACTGGAATAGAGGAATTTCTCTCTGACTTGGTAGCCTCCATGCAATTGAAAATGTATATTTTTCTTCAATTCAATTTCAGGAGCATTTAGCAATTTCTTGTTAGACACTTAACCTTCCTAAGAACCGAAGTGAGAGGAGCCTGTATCAGGTCCTCCCCTTGCCCTCAGGGCCTGCACTGCCCCGGGGCAGGCACGTACCCTGAGTGTGGTAAAGTCTGAAGGTGCACAGTGTAAGAGCAGAAAGACAAACAGTGCTAGAAGATGAGAGCTTCACACCAGTTGGGCCGGGCCAGGGGCTGCTGAAATGTTTCAGAGAGACTCAGATGTAGGCCTTGCCTTGAACACAGATGGGACCTTGACATGAGGAAGTCGGGAATAGCATGAGCAGAGGAGAGGAGGGTGTTCTGAGAGTGGTTCCACACGGCTGGGAGAAGGATATGGGGTATGGTCAGACACGCTGCTGGAAAAATGCTAGCTCAGTAAATGGACATGGGCTCTCTCTTAAGAGGGTGCTTTTGAAGGGCTTTGAGCAGGGGGTTGTCGTTATCTGAGTTGTATTTTAAGATGGAAGTAATGGGACATTGGCAGATGCAAGGAGAGCAGTTGGGAAGCTGTTTCATTGTCCAGGCGAGAAGGGATTCTGGCAGGAACTGGGGCTATAGCAGAGGAAATGGTAAGAGGGGAAAGGCAATGCAAGAGTGTTTTCCATTTAAACTTGGCAAATGATGGATCAGGAGATGTTTTTATTAACAGGCAGTAGTGGGCCAGTACAGATGGCCCGTTTGCTTGATTGTTTCTTATTCTAGCTACCCGACCACTGGGAAAAAGCTGTCATCACAGTGCAGCGACCTGGGAAGATTCCAACCAGCAGCCGATGTGGTAACACTGTTCCTGATGATGACAACCAGGTGGTGTCTTTATCACCTGGTTCGAGGTCAGTGTGGTAGTGGTCTGCAGCTCACTAAAACTAATACATTATTATTATTATTATTATCATTATCATTATATCTTGCTTTGCATGTTGTATAGTTACTGTTTCACCGCAAAGCCAAACACCCGACTACTGACTTTCTTCCTTCAGAGTGAGTTGGGTAGTGCTTTGATTGACTGATCGGTTACTTAAAGTTTGTCTTTTGTTGTTGTTCTGTTTTGCTCTGGGGCAGGTACGTCGTCCTTCCACGCCCTGTGTGCTTTGAGAAGGGTGTGAACTACACAGTCAGGTTAGAGCTGCCCCAGTACACCTCCTCCGATAGCGGTGTGGAGAGTCCCTACACGCTTATCGATTCAGTAAGTGCAAGGCTGTCTCTGACACAAGCAGGGAAGACTGGGCAGAAAGTGTTCCTCTGCTTTCCCACAGGGTTTGTGGAGGGGTAATGCTGAGAGGCTAGCAGAATCTTTTTTTTTTTTTCACCTCCAAGGCTGATTTGCTCACTTATTTTAATAGAACTTCACCCCCTGGGAAGGATTTACTCAAGCTGGTTCTTTCTGAAAATATGAAGTATCTTAAAAATGACATTTCAAAAACCATCAAACTAGCCCTGGCTGGTGTGACTCAGTGGATTGAGTGCTGGCCTGAGAACCAAAGGGTCACTAGTTTGATTCCCAGTCAGGGCACATGCCTGGGTTGCAGGCCAGGTCCCCAGTGTGGGGTGTGCAGGAAGCAGCCACACATTGATGTTTCTTTCTCTCCGTCTCTTTCTCCCTCCCTTCCCCTCTCTAAAAACAAACAAACAAATAAATAAGTAAAATCTTTAAAAAGAAGTAAGTAAAATCTTTAAAAAATACTCATCAAACTATGTAAGGGCTATCTAAACTGTTCTGGCAAGAATATTTTAAGAATGGGAAGATTTATTAAGTGAATCTAATATGTTTTCTTTTCAAGAGTCAAGAGCATTTTGGGTTTTTGTGTTTCCTTGGCTTTAACTGATGACACCAGAACCAGGTACCACTGTAAAAACACTTTGCTCTTCTCATTTTTTCATAGCTTGTCCTCATGCCATTCTGTAAATCACTGGACATCTTCACCGTGGGAGGTTCGGGAGATGGGTCCATCACCAACAGTGCCTGGGAGACCTTTCAGAGATACCGATGCCTGGAGAACAGCAGAAGCGTTGTGAAAACGCCGATGACTGATGTTTGCAGAAACATAATCTTCAGCATTTCTGCCCTGTTACACCAGACAGGCTTGGGTAGGTATTACTGCAGCCGCTCTGCCCCGTTCTTGAGAGCCAAGAGCACACTTGGCATCATGAGGTATGTTGGAAGGCATGCCCTGTAGCCCTGTCAGCACAAAGAAAACAGTGTCTCAACGATAGTCTGTCTTTAATTTATGTATTTTTAAGGAATATTTCAGTGATAGAGCACCATTACCAGTACAGTCAATATTCAAGAAATACAGAGCAGGCAACTGGGGGAAAGCCCATGAGGATGGAGTCAGAGGAGCAGCAGAGAACTGAAATGTAGCTTTCTCTTAAAAGAGACACCCCCCACCTCCCCCGACAAACCTCCAAAGGTCACCTGGCTCTTGTCTTAAGGTCCTGTGATATTTAAGTTTTGGAGGCAAGGGGAGAAAACCTCAATGGCCTCTTCCTTAAGAAGCGGTTTCTATCTGCCAACTCTGTCTCCTGTTGCTTCCGTAGGGATGAGATTGTTTTCTGTGGGACTTCTGAGTAAGCCTAGGTAGTAAAGGAGGCAGGGTCAGGGAGAGCCCAAGGGAAGGGAGGGGCCCGTCCAGAGCCAGGTGTGACAAGCTGCCCTCATTCCCAGCGGGTAGCGGCTGTTCTGTGTCACAGGTTCTGGCCTCTTCTTCCCCTGCAGCATGCGAGTGCGACCCTCAGGGCTCATTAAGCTCCGTCTGTGACCCCAATGGAGGCCAGTGCCAATGCCGGCCGAACGTGGTTGGGAGAACCTGCGACAGATGTGCTCCTGGAAACTTTGGCTTCGGCCCCAGTGGATGCAAACGTAGGTTAATCGGAATTATAATGTACTCATTCAGATGATCTGAAGCCTCCTGGGATGGTTGCCGGAGCTTCAGAAGGCAGTGCCTCACTCTAGACGTTGATCACATGAACCCATGAGCATCCTGACCCGGGCACGAGGGTGCTTATCTAAGGGGTGTGTCTGCATTTAATGAGTCTCTCAAGGAGGTTCCTCGGTTGCCTGTCTCTGCAGCTTGTGAGTGCCACCTACAAGGATCCGTCAATGCTTTCTGCGACCCCATCACTGGCCAGTGCCACTGTTTCCAGGGGGTGTACACTCGGCAGTGTGACCGGTGCTTACCTGGGTACTGGGGCTTTCCGGGTTGCCAGCCCTGCCAGTGCAACGGCCACGCTGATGACTGTGACTCAGTGACAGGGGACTGCTTGAGTTGCCAGGACTACACCACGGGCCATAACTGTGAAAGGTATGTAGAGGAAGCCTCTTGAAACTGAAGAGAATGAAGTCCTTTTTGGCTGAGCAAACAGGGGCTTAGAGAAACCACAGAGTGGAGCTCTACCACGGTCCAGATGGCTCAGTCATTTCTGACCACTTCAGCATCTTCTAGGAACTCATTCATCTAATACATACTTGGTTTACACCTTCCGTGTGCCAGGCATTGTTCTGGGGCTGTGGGTACATCAGAGAACACGGCCAACGTGAATCTGCCCTCTGGGAGAGCCATCCTAGTGACCGCCATAGACCGTGCGGATTTCATCTCCGTCTCAGCGGGTCCTGGCTTACGAGGAGGTTTATGAGATGTTAATGCCTGATTTCGGTCCACACAGAAACCCAGTCCTAGTGGGGTTAGTCATTTTAAATAGCTTTTTTGGGAAACATTTTATGTAGCTACAGTTACCAGGAGACCATAGAAAATGTGCAGAAGTAGGTCTGTTCTCCAGTTAGCAAATGTGAATTGGATAATTGTGGATGCAAAGTACTACACTGTATACAGTAAGAATAAGACATAGAGTGTTCTTCTAATAACATCGCAGCCCTGCTCAGTCGATAAGAAATAGTTCATATAAAAAATGACATGCCAAATTATATTATTCACCACTGATTAGGACAGGTAGACATGCTATTAAACCTGCTTCTTTTGGAGTACTAATATCCCTCCTTCCATGTCAATAATTTTTTTCTTTTTTAATATCCATCCACTCTATATAAGATTTTTGTGTTAAAAATTTCAGCAAATTGCTTCAGTCAGTACAGAAGTTACTCATCAGAGGAAAGAAACTGTGAGTAAAAATGAATGTGCGGTCAGCTCAGGGCATGAAGACGTTCATGAAGGCAGATGTGTGGTCTTGGCTCTGTGTTGGAGGCTGTTCACGAATTTGGAGGTTCCAGTGATTGTTCCTTTGAGTAAAAACTATTCCCTCCAACCACAAAACTGTATTTGAAAGACTACAAGGAAACACTTATACCAGACTGAGAGGAAGAAATTAGTATAGTGGTGTCATCTTTTGTTTTCTGCATTAAGTTCCCTATTGTTCTTCCAATGAGAGATGGAAAATAAGTTACAGAAAAAGAGACAGATGAGAATATCAAGTTAAAACGGGGCACACGGTAAACAAAGGTGGTGGTTTACGGGCTGATTCGAAGTCGGCGCACTCAGCAGTGTCTTTGCGAGAACATTCCGTGAGACTGGCTTCATTAGTGTTTCTGACTGTTCTTGGATTTTACTTGTAAAGCACTGTGATTTATTGCCGGAGAAGGAGAGCGCGTGTGGGAGGAGGGAAGATACTTAGCCCTGGTGGGGATGACGAAACTTCAGTATTTGGGATTCTGCTGTCTCGTTTGAGCCAATTGCTCGTCATTCTCTTCCTTTTTCCAAGACAATTAGTATCAGTCCCATGGATTGAAAAAGAAGCTCTAGGCTCAGATTCTCCCTGCAGGAGGAAGCAGAGGGGAGGGCAGGAAGTGAACACTCAATTTCTGTCATGATGTATTTGGATGTATTTCACTTAGAAAACGTTCTCAGAAACCATTGTAGGAAATGGCTTCATCGCTACCAATTCCCCCAGCGCACGATCAGTTTGCTCTGAACAGCTTTTCCCTCCTATTTCTTCATCCTTCCCCACGCCCTTTTAAAAAATATTACCTCTGCCTCAGAAACGGGGGGAAAACCATGAAAAGCAGGCTGCATTGGAAGTCCTGAGACCTGCGTTCCCGGCCCAGTTTTGTTTCTGACCTGCTTTATTACCTTGGGGGGGTTCTCTCACCTCTCCAGGTATCCCACCTCCTGTGAGTAGAATAACGAGGTTGGATTAGATGATCTTCAAATTCCTTTAAGCTCTTATGTTATAGGAAGTTAAAAAGTAATCTAGGTATCATTCACATTGAGAAGCAGTATGTCAAAGAATTCCTTGCCAAAAGTCAGGAGGCTAGATTCAAACCCTGGCTCACTGCTAACAAGTGTGTAAGCCTTGCTAATCATTAACCTCCATGGGTTCCCTATCTGTGAGGAGAGGAGATGGGACCTGCTGGGTTTGGGAGTTGATAAAAAACACCCCTCATCCCTACCCAAGTGAGAAGCTGCCTGAGAGACACAACAGTCATATAGCTAGAGAGCATCCTTATCAGCTCTATTTCTGGTACACGCTAGATTCCAGAACATGCCACCACAGGCTCGCCGACAGGTCAGCCTCTTAGGCGAAGGCAGAGACAGACAACCACGAGATCTCCCCCCAGCCCCCATACTCCTTAATGCAAGGAGGGAGCCAACTGGAATGCTCCAGGCAGGCAGGCAGGCAGCTGATAGGACAGTAGGGTGCACATGGGGAGATACACCTCTTCCTCTAGGGAGGAGTGGCAGGGTCCAGGTGATGCCAAGAGTGTAACCCTGATGCAGTGGCCTGCGAGTGTGATCCCCAGACCAGCAGCATCAGCACTACCGAGGACTGCCTAAATGAGAAACAGGGGAGAAGCCCAACAGTCTGACTTGTAGCTAGCTTTTTCAGGGCACTCCAGTTAGAGCGAACATCTGAGAACCACTGCTCCAATGGGGAGTGCCCCGTGTGGATACATGGAGAATGGGGAATGCGTGTTCCCAACAGAGAATGCAGTTTCTGAGACTTTTTCTTGTAGCAGGTTTCTTGCAAGTCTGGTTCACAGCCCTCTCTCTTTCGTGATGGATGTAGGTGCTTGGCTGGCTACTATGGTGATCCCATCATTGGGTCAGGAGATCACTGCCGCCCTTGTCCTTGCCCAGATGGTCCTGGCAGTGGACGCCAGTTTGCCAGTGGCTGCTATCAGGATCCTGTTACTTTACAGCTTGCGTGCGTCTGTAATCCAGGGTACATTGGTAAGTAATGTTGAGACTCTTGAAGAAAAAGGGTCTTTATGAGCTAGTTGTTAATGAAGCAAATAGATGAAGAGTGAGCCAATTTTGTTTCATTTTTACTTATTTATTTTTTAAAGATTTTTATTTGTTTTTTGTGTCATTTTTATAATCCTTAATTAAAAGTGAAGGGATCTAAAAAGATACTCTTTTTCTCGTTTCGCATGTGAAGTGAGAGTCAATTCTTGAGTCTGTATGATAATAATGTTACAATACCGAGCAGAAGAGCAAGCTCATTTGAACCCATAAGGGAATCCCTGTGAACACTTAATAAGTAGCAGAAATTTTAATTTCCATTCGACTTCTTCCCTTATGCAGCTTCCAGCAGAAGAGTCTCAAAGTAGTGAAGTGGCCCCTGGACAAAAGGAAGAAAAGAATTATCATGTAGGGGGTCCCGAGGCAACTGAATCGGTCAACGCTAGATACAGTCTTCTTGTTTGTTATACTTATATTATCTGTCAACACTCAAGGAGCGTAGCGAGTTGTGAAAATAAACTCCCTTTTATCTCACACTTGATGCCGCTCTTTCAAATACTAGATACGCTTACCTGTATCTCCGTAAGCCTTTGCCTTTAGTTTTGGGGTTCCTCAGACAAGGAATTTGGGATCATGAAGGGCCCCATTTTGGGGGCTGCTCAGGCAAGGGCAGTGATATTTCAGTTGTATAGTCCTTGGATGAAGATTTAACACCAAGCTAAGCTTTACTCTGTTAGATCATTAATTTGGCTCCTAATCTGCTTCACCCGTGTGTGACGCAAAGCTCCACGTCCCATGTGCTGGAACTGCTACAGCCATCCTGGCCCCACTGTGGCCCCCGAGCCAGGCTGCGGCAGGGTCACAGGTGACAGAATACTTCTTTCCCTCACATCTAGAAGCTGGATTTCCCCCCCGTAGTGTGGCCACCCCAGGCCGGGTACGTAGTGTGGCGAGGAGCACAGCCTGGGCTGACTCTCCCCAGGAATGCGGATGGACCAGACCTTTCTGTCAGCACACTGAAGGTGTTTGTTTGTTGTGCTTGCTTTCATTGGACACCAACAGGCTCCAGGTGCGATGACTGTGCCCCAGGCTTCTTTGGCAATCCCTCTGATGTTGGGGGCACATGTCAGCCTTGCCACTGTCACCACAACATTGACACGACAGACCCAGAAGCCTGTGACAAGCAGACTGGGAGGTGCCTCAAGTGCCTGTACCACACGGAAGGGGAGCACTGCCAGCTCTGCCGGTTTGGGTACTACGGGGACGCCTTCCAGCAGGACTGTCGGAGTAAGATGCTTGTTCCTTTTCCCACCTCGTTAGAATGATTTCCACTCGCTTCTTCATCGGGAGGTTTCATTCTTCTGTTATTTATTTCCTTTGGGAGTGTACTTGTCGCTTGTTCAGAGAGGTAAAATTTCACTTTTGACAAAGGGTGAGAGTGATTTTTTTCCTTTATATCCCCATTTCCTAGCAGAATTGAAGTCTCAAGCCATGACTCAGTGCCTGAGAGAGAAAACCAAAAGAAAAAATACGTAGCTGTCACCATGATTAATGCTATCCAATAAAGTATATTGATTTTATACAAGTTCTACCTGGGAACCTGCTGCTTGGCTGGGATGTGTAGATCCTAGATACCCACTCTGGTCCACACCTTTTCTGTCATTGATGGATAGGAAAAGAAAGAACCATCTTCAAAGTCTCTTTCAGAACCTCCTTATTCTCTCTTAGCAAGAGATGCAGCACTTACTCCGGCTTCTGCTGCGCGCCCCGGGCCCTGTCTTTGTGTACACAAACACGTGTGGAATGTCGAGCACCAGCAGGACTGGATTCCTTCGGCCTTACCAGCTTACAGGGCTTGTACCTGCTCTGTCAGACTCATCCATTACTGTTGCTCCCTGCCAAGAGTTTGAAATCATTAGATAGCTCAGTTCCCACGGTGTATTTTTTGTTACTTACAGTTAAATACTCAACTTTACAGTGATTCACCGGCAGCTTATTAAATCTGCGTATTTTGAAAATACTGCTAGACAGAGTGTGTCGTTGTGCACGTCTGCCTGAGGAATGTCAGGACATGATCAGAAATTCTGGAGAACAGTAGCTGTAGATTATTTTCTTAATAACCTCCGTTCCTTCCCCTACTTATTTGCATTTCCCGGTTGAAATGTGCAGAGTGAAAATCTTAGCCCTCGGGATGTAGCTAGCTGAATTGCCTGTGTGTTTATGAATGCGACTGTACGTACATGTGGCCGTGCTCTCTTTCAGAGTGTGTCTGCAACTCCCTGGGCACCGTGCAGGAGCACTGCAACGGCTCTGACTGCCAGTGCGACAAAGCCACGGGCCAGTGTTTGTGTCTCCCTAATGTGATCGGGCAGAACTGCGACCGCTGTGCGCCCAACACCTGGCAGCTGGCCAGCGGGACTGGGTGTGACCCGTGCAACTGCGACGCTGCGCATTCCTTCGGGCCGTCTTGTAATGAGGTGAGGCGCTGTGGCTGGGGCGAGGCCATCACAGCATGAGGAGAGATGCCTTTGTGAGTCCAGGTGATAGCTGTTTGGTGCCTTGGTCCCACTTAGAGAGAGAAAGGCGCCTTCTCCTGTGGTCACAGCCTTTCTTGCCACAGGACACACAGCTTGGCAAACACAGCTCAGACCAGATGTCAGCCATCACTCGTCCCCTCAGCTGGGATATAACTGGGCACGGAGGCCCCATCGGATGCAACCATAGCCTCTTAATGCAGGGTCCCCACTGCGGACTCACATTGGAATGGGCAGGAGTGTGCAGTTTCTCTCCAGTCCCTGGCTGCTGCATCAGACTGTTTTCCTGGCCACACAGCCTGAAAGGAACCAAACAGCCGTGTGCAACATCGTTAGTCATACTCATGTTTCCTGACACATACTCAGAAAGAAGGCTCCCGTGGCAGGGGAGACCTAAGTGGCCTGCTAACGATTGGTGAGGAAACATGCGGATAGAGTGTGATGGGCTCTGGGCCTCCCCAGCCTCTGTCGCAGCGGCGCAGGGAGCCCTCAGCACCAGGGGCAGAAGTAGGAATCCCTCCTCCTCGTCGAGATGTGGAGGTCTTCTCAGCAAACAGCTCAGTCCCACTTCCCCTCACTAGCAGCCGAGAAGGCGAGTGTGACCAGCTGCTGCCCTGCAGCCCGCTGACCCGGGTCTGTTTTCTGGCTGCAGTTCACAGGGCAGTGCCAGTGCATGCCTGGCTTCGGGGGCCGCACCTGCAGCGAGTGCCAGGAGCTCTTCTGGGGAGACCCCAACGTGGAGTGCCGAGGTAAGGCTGCCGGCGTTCCTGGCTCGGTGTTCGATCAGAGTGGAGGGACCATCTCCAGGAGCTCTTTGTACACTCTAAAGTACAGCACAGATTAATCTGTCTATAAAAACTCTGTGCTTAATAACAAAAGAAATTCACACTCATGGTGTTAAAAAAAAATCTAACCATCTGGTCCCATAGAATTGTGGGCAGTAAAAAGTGGACCTGCTGTATTTTTCAGGATAATGTCTGTTTATCTCTGGGCAAACACACATATGTACCCCAAATACACACAAAATTGCTTTTTAAAAACATCTTTATTGTATTTTTCCCATTGCCATTTAGTCCCCTTATACCCACCCCACCCCCTAGCAGTCATCACACTGTTGTCCACGTCCATGAGTCCTTTTTCCTTTTGCTCAATCCCTTCCCCGCTCACCACTAGCTGTCATCCTGCTCTCCATCTGTGGAGTCTGTCTCCATTTCCCTTATTAGTTTGGTCTGTTCGTTAGATTCCACATATGAGTGAGATCATATGGTATTTGTCTTTCTCTGACTGACTTATTTCACTTAGCACAGTGATCTCCAGGGCCATCCATGCTGTCACAAGGGTAAAGTTTTCTTTTTTACAGCCAAGTAGTATTCCATTGTGTAAATGTCCCATAGTTGTTTTAGCCACTCATCTACTGATGGGCACTTGGGCTGCTTCCATATCTTGGTGATTGTAAATAACACTGCAATGAGCACTGATGTACTTATGTTTTTTTGAATTAGTGTTTCGGGTTCCTTTGGATATATTCCCATAAGGGGGATCGCTGGGTTAAAAGGCAGATCCATTTTTAATATTTTGAGGTATCTCCATACTGCTTTTCACAGTGGCTGCACCAGCCTGCATTCCCACCAACAGTGCAAAAGGGTTCTCCTTTCTCAACATCCTCGCAGATATTTATTGTTTGTTGATTTATTGGTGATGGCCATTCTGGCAGGTGTGAGGTGACACCTCATTGTGGTTTTCATTTGCATTTCTCTGATGATTAGTGACATTGAGCATCTTTTCATATGTTTATGGACCATCTGTTTGTCTTCCTTGGAGAAGTGTCTGTTCAGGTCCTTTGCCCATTTTTTAACTGAGTTGTTTGTTAACCAACTTGGGCTTATATTAACCGTATATTTTGGTGAATTGATTAGTTCCCCCTGAGAAAAGTATTGTGTGGCCAGCTTCCTTGTTGGCACCTGCCCAGGTAAGCGGCTGTGGTAGTGAGTTGGTCTGATCGCAGTGTGCCAAGTAGATTCTGCTGGCAGTTAAAACCCTCAGCATTTGCACTTTGTGTGATGTCCCCACGAGGGGGAGTGGAGGGCGTGGTCATAGCACCCGGAGGATTCTTTAATTTTATGCCGTTACAATCTTGTTTTGATCTGCCAGACTACTTTTCAGATCTT
Organism: Carollia perspicillata; assembly: GCA_004027735.1. Lineage (NCBI taxonomy): Eukaryota > Metazoa > Chordata > Mammalia > Chiroptera > Phyllostomidae > Carollia > Carollia perspicillata. Next base: position 3,970 of record PVKM010026790.1, on the reverse strand, counting down.
AAAGTAAGAACATTTACAGAAAAGGTTTTAACAGGTGTGTCTATTATTTTTTCCTATTCTTTCTTTCCTATCTGGGTTTTCTTCCCTGCATTTTAAGTTTATAACTATAGATAAATATCTTCTGTCGTTTTATATTTGTCCTTTGATATATTTTCTTTGTTACATATCTGAAATTCTAGTTCCCTGTGGACTCTAGATTTAAAGCGACCTTTTCCTTTTGGGGGTACAACTGTAGTGAGAACCAATACAGACCTTCAAGGCAGCAGTGCATTCAATACCTCCTAGTAAAGGTCAAAAAGGTAGATACTATGTGTTCTTTAAGTCAACCAACTATTCTTTAACAGCAAGAAAATTTCAGACAGTGGATGAGACCAGAACAAAAGGCATATGGTTTGTGTTTAACTGCAGCATAGCCAGAAGGATCGGGGCCAACATGTTGGATTAGGTTAAGGTTTGTTCCACAGAGGAGATGGTGCTTGCTATCATGACAGACAGGTGCTGTTTCGTTCACCAATGCTCGGTCCAGGTACTGGCTCCTCACGGGAGCCGATTTTCTCACTTCCCTTTGATGGTATGGGGCACACTGCGCACCACTCGCCCGAGATGTCTTCTGCAAAAAAGCACCGTGCTTGAAATCTGGTTTCTCCTGAGTTCTAAACACTCTTCTGTTAAATCCCTCAATCTTGCGATGCCCTTGGTGTCCCAAGGGCTTGATTTTTCTCCAGATAATGGTTCTGTCATTGCTTATAGCCTGATTGTCTTAGCATGTGTCACTGGAAAAATAGCTGTGGCTGCCAAAGCTCTCTGACCTTTTGCTCCATCTAAGCTTAGTCAGTATGAGAAGCCTGTTACCAAGAGCCAGAGCCAGTCGGAGAGCTGTTCTTTAGTACTCAGAACTTTACCCTTCTCTCTTTTCGTTAAGCTTTTGGCTCTAAATTTGCCAGAGAAATTGTGGCTTCTAAGGACAGTATCAATTTCTTTAGGTCAAAAGTCGATCATATTTTAGAAACTTTGCAAAGAGAGAAATCAATGACATCCGTGTTTGCCAAATCCTTCGTTTTACCCAGAAGAAAGGTCAGTTCATTACAAGAGAAACTGTTGGGACCTAAGTGCTTTTGACGCCCCGTGCAGGAAGATCACAATGGACAGAGCACCCAGAGAGCGTGAGAACTGGTTTGAGTTAACACTGGGCAGGCGTCGCCAGCAGCAGAGCCCCGTACGCTCAGGGGGCAGCAGGAGCAGGACCAGGGTGATCTGGTGAGCGCAGGGACGCAGGTGCAGGAGCAGGCAGAGCTCAGGGCTCTCAGTGTAGTGGAACGGGGTCACAAATGGAACTGGGATGATAAAAACTCGAAGGGGCTAGGCCCAACGGTTAGCAGGGACAAGAAAAGAATCGTCTGAAATTCCATGGAACCGTGGGGGAAAAAATGTGACCACTTTTCTCAAATTACATAATTAATTGCCAAACAGTCTTCAATTTTAAACTTTTCAGTTGAACAGGGCACAAATTTAGACTTTCTGGCGCCACCTCAGTAACAAATCCTTATAGAAAGGCTTAGGTCATAGCTAAGAATTCTCCTTATGGAAGAAAAATGTAGTTGTGTAAAAGACAAATGAGTAGAGTCTCATAGTTACAAACTGTTGAATGTTCCTATTGTCCGGGCGGGTTGAGGCTCTCGGCCAGTCGTGCCAAGCCTGAACAAGCCCACCACTGTGCTGGGATGCGGAGAGAGTCGCGTCCACCCACTGCTGACCATGCCAGAGAAAACCTCAGCTCGGGGCTCTGCTCCGAGCCCCCGGGAGTCAAAGGGTCACATGAGGAATCTTTCTGTTGACTCATAGATAGCAAAGAGCCTCTGGCTCTTGGGAAAGGCCAATGTCTCTTATACCCAGGCAAACCAAAGTGTGGGGCATAGGTGGGAGCGGCCACCATGCTTGTTTCTCATTTCAAATTGTTTTAGTAGAAAAATTAAGTCCATTTCTTTACTCAGACATACATTTTTAGAATGCTTGTATTCTTCTCTCAGCCTGGGATTCATTTTGAGCCACCTTATTCTTTATTGTCAGTGTGACTCAGGAAATCAGATTTAATTTGGTTCTTTAGAGAACCACCAACACTGTTAGTACAAGGAAGCCTTGTGTTACATAATCCTAATCACAGAGCATGACCCCTGAAGTGCTGGGCTAGACCAGAGGTAGGCACATCATGGCCATGTGTCAAATCCAGTTCACTGCCTGTGTCAGGAAGGCTTCACTGGACGTAGCTGTGCCTGTTGGTTACATATTCTCCAGGATGTCTTCACGCTACAGTGCCAGTGTTGAATAGTGTGACAGAGACCATATGGCCTGCAAAGCCTAAATATTTACCCTCGGGGCCTTTGTAGAAAAAATGCTTACCTCTGGCCCGGACAGCCAGCTCATTTCGGCAGGTGAAATCATAGTCACTCTCTAACTCTCATTCCCAAACTGAAGATTTATTACTGCGGCCAAAAAAAAAAAAGTGAGGCTGAGGGAGATAGAAGATGTGAAGAAACAAAATCACATTTGAGAGGTTTAAAAGTATTTAGCCCTGGCCCCTGTGGCTCGGTTGGCTGGAGTGTCGTCCCGTAACTGAGAAGGGTGAGTAACGTGGCGGCAGGAGGCCGGAGACACTGGAGACCTTCTCAGCTGCCAGGAGAGGCAAGACCAGCAGGGACTGGAGTCGTTTGACAAAGCTTCCTAGAAAGAGTTAGCTCTGGTGGTCATTTACAGAGAATTTGTCCTGTGCCTGCACTTTGGGGGGTATTATGTACATATTCCTGATTCCGTCTTTACAACAAACAACCTGTAAGTATAATCTCCACTTCATATTTGAGAACTCTCAGGCTCACGAAGGGTGAGCAACTTGCCCAAAGACGAAGTGAGGACCTGCCGGGTCCTCGATGTCAGTGACATTTAGAGAGAGGGAGTTATTGTCCTGGCTGAATTAGGACAATAAGGACCACGTGTAGCAACAAGACCGGGGAGGGGGGGTGCCCTCAGGAAGCACGCCATCTGACTGGAGAGTCACAGGAAGACTCAGTCTCACCAGATTGTGTAAAGCTCTGGTGCCAAGCTGTTGAGGGTGGACTTTCTTCAGGGGGCAGAGGCGGCCTCGAGAAGGAGAGGGAAAGCTATAAAGAAAGCAGAACAGACTTCTGGCCAAGATGGAGGTGTAGGTGGAAACACTGTACCTCCTCTCACAACCAAGATTAAGGACAACAAATATTTATAAACAATAACACAACCAGAACACAGAAAATTGAAATGCGGAAGTCGACAACCATTCAACCTGACCGGTAAGAGGGGCAGAGTCGGCAGCCGACGGAGAGGGAAAGCGGCAGGAAAACGTGGTGGCTGCCAGGCTCGGGAGCGCTGGGTGGTGTAGGTGGCGTGGAGCCTGCAGACCCCAGATACGGGGAGGAGACGAGCAGAGCACGCAAGGCACGCAGGGCAGTTGGCCAACCGCGGACACACGTTCGCGTGCAGATAAACTAGGCAAGACTGGGCAGTGAGACGGACTGCACAGCCCAGGGCCCCAGCGACGGGCAATAAAGCCTAAAAACACCAATTGAAAAGGTGCCGGGAGAGGCTCCCAGCAACACAGGAGAGGTCGCTGGGGAGACCCGCAAGGTCCCGGAGGGTGCATAGGCCCTCCCACCTGGGAACCAGCACCAGGGGGGCCCAGTTTGCTTGTGGGAGGCAGCAGAGGGGACGCAAACTCCAAAGAGCGCGAATGGGCGCCATTGTTCCCTCTCTGACCCCGCCCCCACAGACAGCGTCACAACTAGGCTGCCCTGCCCTGGTGAACACCTACGGCTCCGCCCCTCGTACGCAACAGGTGCCACCTGACCAAAAATGACTCAAACAGAAGAAAAGCTCAGAGTCCCAGAGCCAATACTTTTAAGCAAGCAAGAGATAGCCGACCTATCAGATGCACAGTTCAAAGCAC
>PVKM010026789.1:0-19145 GCA_004027735.1 Carollia perspicillata | reverse complement strand
AGATTTTCCTACCTGTGTTCTCCTTTAGGACTTCTATGGTGTCGCGATTTACATATAAGTCTTATATCTACTTTGAGTTTCTTTTGGTTATTCGTGTAAATTGGTGGTCAAATTTCTTCCATACTTTTTATTTTTTGCATACAGCTATCCAGATCTCCCAACACCATTTTTTGAAGAGGCCATTTTTACTTCATTTTTATGCTTCTTCCCCCTTTGTTGAATATTGATTGACCATAGACACATGGATTTATATATGGGCTCTCTATTCAGATCCATTGATCTATGTGTTTGTTCTTATTCAGTACCAGACTGTGCTTTTTAAAAAATTTTAAACATTTTTATGACATATGTATTTTTATTTATATTTTTAAATATATTTTATTAATTATGCTATTACAGTTGTCCCTTTTTCTCTCCCCTTTACTACCCTCCTCTCTATACTCCCCTCCCACCATCATTCCACCACCTTAGTTCATGTCCATGCTTTGTACATATAAGTTTTATAGCTTCTTTATTTTCTATACTATTCTTAAACTCCTCCTGTCTATTTTCTACCTACCAGTTATGCTATGTATTTCCTGTACCTTTCCCCTCATTCCTCCCCTCCTCTTCTCCACTGATAACTCTCCATGTGATCTCCATTTCTGTGATTCTGTTCTTGTTCTAGTTGTTTGCTTAGGTTTTTTTTTTTTAGGTCCAGTTTTTTATACTTGTGAGTTTTTTGTCATTTTACTGTTCATAGTTTTGATCTTCTTTTTCTTCGATAAGTCTCTTTAGCATTTCATATAATAAGGGCATGGTGATGACGAACTCCTTTAACTTGACCTTATCTGGGAAGCACTTTATTTGCCCTCCCATTCTAAATGATAGCTTTGCTGAACAGAGTAATTTTGGATGTAGGTCCTTGCCCTTTATGACTTTGAATACTTCTTTCCAGCTCCTTCTTGCCTGCAAATATTCATTTGAGAAATCAGCTGATAGTCTCATGGGCATTCCTTTGTAGGTAACTGTCTCCTTTTCTCTTGCAGCATTTAAGATTCTTTTCTTATCTTTAATCTGGGATAATATAATTATGATGTGCCTTAGTGTGAGTTTTCTTGGTTCCAACTTGTTTGGGACTCTCTGAGCTTCTTGGAATTTCCGGAAGTTTATTTTCCTTTGCCAGATTGGGGAAGTTCTCCTTCATTATGTTTTCAGATAGTAAGTTTTCACTCTTGCTCCTTCTCTTCCTTTTCTCCTTCAGGCACCCCTATGAGTCAGATGTTGGAATGTTTAAAGTTTTCCTGGAGGTTCCTAAGCCTCTCCTTGTTTTTTTGAATTTTTATTTCTTCAATCTGTTTCAGTTGAATGCTTATTTCTTCCTTCTGCTCCAAACCATTGATTCAAGTCCTGGTTTCCTTCTCATCACTGTTGGTTCCCTGTATGTTTTTCTTTATTTCACTTTTCATATCCTTCACTTTTTCCTGTATTTTGCAACTATACTCAACCAATTCTGTGAGCAAACTGGTTAACAATGTTTTGAACTGAGTATCTGATAGGTTGGCTATCTTTTCATCACTTAGTTTTATTTTTTTCTGGAGCTTTGATCTGTTCTTTCATTTGGACCATATTCTTTTGTCTTGGCTCACCTGTTACGTAGTGTGAGGCAGAGCCTAGGTATTGGTCAGGGAGGGTAGCCCATATTGCTCTGTTGTGGCACTATATGTGGTGGAGGGGTCTGAGAGGGAAAAATGCCATTTGTTCAGCTCTCTGCCATCTTGCAGTCACATCTGCTGCTACCCACAAGCAAATTGGGCCCTCTGGTGCTGATTCTTGTTGGGGTGGGTTTATGACATTCTAGTACCCTCCGGGCATCTCCAATGAAGTGTTTTGTGAGGTTGGGAGTTTGTCCCACTGCCTTAACCCCCACAGATTCTTCAGTTAGAAGTTTTGAGGCTTTATTTTCCTACCCTGGAACCCTGGGTTGCACAGTCTGTCTTGCTCCCCATTTGTTCCTCCCAGTTTGTCCACATGCAATGTGGGCCTGCCTGGTCCTCCAGCTGCTGCCTTGCCATGAATCCTCTTCATGCTGACTGCCTGTGTCTGACCCTCCTACCTGTCTGGGTGAATGTTTCTTCTTTAACTCCTTCATTGTTGGGCTTCTAAGCAATTCAATCTTCTTGCAGTTCTTGTTATTTTTTGTTTTTAAATTTGATTTTGTAATTTTTTAGGTTGCAAGGAGGGAAAGTTTATCTACCTATGCCTCTGTTTGGGCCTGAAGTACCTGTTTTGATTATAGTGGTGCCTTTTTCACATTTAAAGTGATATTTTTTAATTTAGAAAAAAATGTCCCCTAAATTGAAAGAAACTACATATAAAATATGTAACAAAAGTGACATTCCTTCAAAACATATAGAACAAAGAAGGACATGGAAACATTTTTATGACTATAATGCAGAAGATTCACATTCAAATAACTTAAACTCTATAAAGACAGTTTTCTGGACATTGTACATTAAAATATTTTCAGTAATTTCAGTAATAATAATTCATTATATATTACACAATTACAATATTCAAAATGATTTTTCCCAAAGTAAAACTTTTATTAAGTTCTTAGAGGGAAAACCCAACTCTTTAATATTCTTTATTTTTGATAGCCATCATTTTTAAATTTTTTTCATTATTTTATTTTTTTCTTCAGGTACAGTTGTCTGCCTTATCTCCCCACTATTCCCCACCCCAATATCCCCAGCTCCTTCCCCTGATTCCACACCCCCATGGTTTTGTCCATGTGTCCTTTACAGTTGTTCCTGAAAACTCATCACCCCTTCCCCCCCATTATCCGCTCCCATCTGGTTACTGTATGTGTGTTCTTAATTTAAATGTCTCTGTTATATTTTGCTTGCTTGTTTGTTTTGTTGACTAGATTCCACTTAAAGGTGAGAGCATATGGTATTTGTCTTTTACTGCCTGGCTAATTTCACTTAGCATATTGCTCTCCAGTTCCATCCATGCTGTTGCAAAGGGTAGGAGCTCCTTCGTTCAGCTGCATATAGTATTTCATTGTGTAAATGTACTATAGTTTTTCAATGCATTCATATACTGATGGACACTGAGGTTGCTTCCAACACTTGGCTATTATAAATTGTGTTGCTATGAATATTGGGGTGTGTAGGTTCTTTTGGATGGCGTTTCAGTGTTCTTAGGATATAATCGTAGCAATGGAGTTGCCAGGTCAAAAGGCAGTTCCATTTTTAGTTTTCTGAGAAAATTTCATAATGTTTTCCATAGTGCTTTCACCAGTCTGCATTCCCACCAACAGTACACTAGGGTGCCCTTTTCTCCACAACTTCCCCAACACTTCTTGTTTGTTGCTTTGTTTATGATGGCCATTCTGACCACTGTGAAGTGGTATCTCATTGTGGTTTTAATTTGCATATCCCTGATGGCTAGCAATACAGAGCATCTTTTCATATGTATCTGGACCCTCTGTATGTCCTCCTTGGAGAAGTGTCTGTTAAAGTCTTTTGCCCATTTTTTAAAATTGGTTTGTTTGTCTTCCTGGAGTGCAGTCATGTGAGTTCTTCGTATATTTTGTAGATCAAACCATTGTCTGAGGTATCATCAGCAAATATGTTTTCCCATATGGTTGGTCCCTTTTGATTTTTAATGCTGTTTTTTTTAGCCATGCAGAGGCTTTTTATTTTGATGAGGTCATATTTGTTTATTCTTTCCTTTATGTCCCTTACTCTCAGGTACATATCAGTGAAAATATTCCTGTGAGGAATTTCTGAGATTTTCCTGATCTCCTCTAGGATTTTTATGGTGTCATAGCTTATATTTAAGTCTTTTATCCACCTTGAATTTATTTTTGTGTATGGTGTAAGTTTGTTATTAAGTTTCATTCTTTTGCATGTGGCTGTCCAGCTCTCCCAACACTATATGTTGAAGAGGCTATTTTTGCTGCATTTTATGCTGCTGCCCCCTTTGTCAAATATTACTTGACCATAGAGACTTGGGTTTATTTCTGGGCTCTCAATTCTGTTCCATTGGTCCATGTGTCTGTTCTTATGCAAGTACCAGGTTGTTCTGATTACAGTGGCCTTGTAATACAGTTTGATATCAGGTATTGTGATCACTACTATGTTGTTTTTCTTTCTCATAATTGTTGCAACTATTAAGGGTCATTTATGGTTCTACATAAATTTTTGAAGCATGTGTTCTATATCTGTGAAATATGGCAATGATACTTTAATAAGTATTGCATTGAATCTATCAATTGCTTTGGGTAGTATGGACATTTTAATGATGTGAATTCTTCTAATCCATGAACACGGTATGTTTCCACTTTTTTGTGTCTTCCTTAATTTCTTTCTTCAGTGTTGTGTTGTTTTCTGAGTACAGGTCTTTTACCTCCTTGGTTAGGTTTATTCCTAGGTATTTTATTTTATTTTTTTGCTATATCAAATGGGATTTTTTCCTGCTTTCTGTTTCTGATATTTCATTTTTGATTTACAAAAATGCTTTTGATTGAGGAATATTTTATTTGTATTCTGTCATTATGCTGTTTGGTGGTGTCTATGTATGCTATCTGTGTACGCTATCATGTCATCTGCAAACCATGACAGTTTTATTTTTTATTTTCCAATTTGGTTGTCTTCTATTTCTTTTACTTTTGTGAATGTTCTCATTAGGCCTTCCAATACTATGTTGAATAGAAGTGGAGACAGTGGACAACCTTGTCTTGTTACTGATCTTAGTGGGAAAGTTTTTAGTTTTTGGACAGTGAGTATGATGTTGGCTGTAGCTTTCTCGTATAAGGCCTTTATTATGTTTGGGAATGTTACCTCTGTTCCCACTTTGCTGAGTGATTTATCATAAATGGTGCTGTACCTTATCAAATGCTTTTTCTTCATCTAGTGGTATGATCATGTGATTTTTTTGTTTTGTTTTGTTTATGTGACATATTATGTTTATTGATTTGTGAATATTGTACCATCCTTGCATCCCTGGGTTGAATCCCACTTGGTCATGGTGTATGATCCTTTTAATGTATTGCAGGATGTGGTTTGCCAGTATTTTGTTTAGGATTTTAGCATTTAGGTTCATCAGCAATATTGGCCTGAAGTTTTTTTCTTTATTGTGTCTTTATTCATTTTTGGGATTAGAATGATGGTGGCTTCATATAAAAAAAGTTTGGGAGTCTTCCATCTTCTTGGATTTTTTGGAATAGTCTGTGAAGGACGGGGGGTGGTTAGCTCGTCTTTACATGCTTTGTAGAATTCTCTTGTTAAATTGTCCAGTCCAGGGCTTTTATGTGCTGTGAGTTTTTTTATTACTACTTCAATTTCATCAGATGTTATTGGTCTGTTGAATCTTTCTGCTTCTTTATTCATTTTTGCAAGATTATATTTTTCTATAAAATTGTCTGTTTCACCTAGGTTTTTATATTTCTTGGCATATAGTTTTTCACTGTAATTTCTTACAACCTTTTGGATTTTTGTGGTATCAGTTGTAATCTCTCTTCTTTTATTTCTGATTGTGTTTATTTGGGTCCTCTCTCTTTTTTTCTTGAAGAGTCTGTTTAAAGGCTTGTTGATTTGGTTTACCTTTTCAGAGAACTAGTGCCTGGATTTATTGATCCTTAGAGTTTTGCTTGTAGTGTTAATGTCATTTAAATGCACTCGGATTTTGGTTATTTCATTCCTTTTACTTGCTCTGGGCTGTGTTTGTGTTGTTTCTCCGGTTCTTGTAGGTGTAGAATTAGGATGTTTATTTGCATTGTTTCTATGTTTTTTAGGTAGGCCTGTATCACTATGAATTTCCCTCTCCAGACTGCCTTCAGCATGTCCCATAAGTTTCGTGCAGTTGTGAGTTCATTTTCATTTTTTTCCAGAAACTTTTTATTTCTTCCTTGATCTCATTTTTGATCCATTCATTGTTTAATAGCATGATATTTGATATCCATAAGTTTGAGTGCTTTTGATACTTTTCCTTGAGGTTCGTTTCTAGTTTCCGTGCCTTGTGGTCAGAGAAAATGCTTGGTATAATTTCAATTTTCTTGAATTTGTTGAGGTTTGTTTTGTGTCCTATCACATGGTCTATCTTTGAATATTTTACATGTGCATTTGAGAAGAATGTGGTTCCTGCTTTGTGAGGAAAGGCTCTCTGTATATTAGTTAAGTCTATTTGATCTAGGACATTGTTCAATGCCACAAAGTTTTTGTGGATATTTTGTTTGGAAGATCTATCCATTTTGATAGTGGGGTCTTAAAATCCCCTACTCCAATTGTGTTGCTGTCAATATCTTATTTGAAGTCCTGCAAGATTTTTCTTATGTGTTTGAGTGGTCCTATGTTGGGTGTATATACATTTATAATGTTTATGCCTTCTTAATGGATTCTTCCCTTGAGTATTATGAAGTGTCCTTCTGGGTCTCTTTTTATGGCAAGTGGCTCCAATCAGCCTCAGGGTGAGTGGGGTGAATCAGCTGCCTGCAAGCTGCCTGAGGGAAGTTCTTGAGCACCTGGCCAAGCCAAGCATGGGCTCTCAGCTCAAATCATTCTTGGGGAGAGGGAGCCCTGGTATGAGATTTCTTTACAAAGCAGCTGTGAGGCTTTTTGTTTTTTTTTTATTTGAGTGAAAGCCTCCTGTTTAAGTCCACTGTTTTTTTTCAACTTTATTTTTTAATACTTTTCCTTTTATTGTTGTTCAAATATAGTTTTATTCCTTCAGTTCTTAACAAGCACCTAGCTTTTCACACAGCCCAACTTTCTAAGCACACTGGAAATTATCTGGGACAGTGTACAACACAGCCCAACTCTTTTCCCTTCTCCAGGTGTTCCCTGGCTCCCCAGTTTCTCTGGTAATGACCTAGCCAGCATCCTCAGTCCCAGCAGGTATATACCTCCACTGTGTGTCTCCCACTTTTTCTCTATTCCTCCCAGCAACTTCAACCATCCAGGTCACTCCTGGTGCCAGGCTGCCCTCCCTGCTCTGGCAGAGGTGGGACCTGGTGATCTAACTCTCCTCCAAGTATCCTGTGGCAAGTGCCAGGTGGGGGACCACTGCAGCCTGGGTCCCTGCTCAGATCCCAGGGACCTTAGCGTCCCAATACAATCTCCTCACCATCTGTTTTTCAATGTCCTCTACAATTTTTGGCTTCATTTAAGCTGGGATTCCATTGGCTGTCCACTCTGTTCCTCAGAAGATTGGCTAGGTATTCCAGCTGGGCACAGGGAGGACTTGATTCTGCACCCACCTACCTCACCACCATCTTCCATCCTTACAGTGGTGTTGTAATACATTTTCATATCAGGTATTGTGATCCTCCAACTTTGTTCTTATTTCTTAAAATTGTTGAGGCTATTCAGGGTTATTTATGGTTCTATGTACATTTTAAAAATGTTTGTTGTATATCTGTGAAACATGTCATTGATATTTCAGTAGGAATTGCATCGAATTTATAGGTTGTTTTGGGTAGTATGGACATTTTGATGAATTTAATGGTATATGCTTCCATTTATTGGTGTTTTCCTTAATTTCTTTCAGGTCTTTAACATTGTTGGTTAGGTTTATTACTAGGTTCTATATTTTTCTTCTTGCTATATCAAATGGGATTTTTTCTCTGATAAGCACTTTCTGATATTTCATTGTTGGTGTACAAAAATGCCTTTCATTTCTGAATATTGTTTTTGCATCCCCCTGCTTTGCCAAATTCACTTATTAGTTTGAGTTGTTTTTGGTGGAGTTTATATGGTTTTCTATGTACACTACCATGTCATCTGCAAACAATGACACTTTTGCTTCCTCTTCTCCAAGTTGGATACCTTTTATTTATTTTTCTTGTCTCATTACTGTGGCTAAGACTTCTTATATTACATTGAATAGAAGTGGTGAAAGAGGACATAATTATCTTTTTCCTGATCTTAGTGGGAAAGTTGTTAGTTTTTGTCCATTGAGTATGATGTTGGCTGTAGGTTTCACATATATGGCCTTTATCATGTTGAGATATGCTCCCTCTACTCTCACTTTTTTTAGTGTTTTTTTTTTCATAAAAGTGTGCTGTACCTTATCAAATGCTTTTCTGTACCTATCGATTTGATCATGTGATTTTTGTCTATCCTCTGTTTATGTGATTATTTGGTTTCTTATTTGCATATGTATTATCCTTGCATCCTTGGGATGAATTCCACTCGATCATGCCATATGATCTTTTTAATGTGTTGCTAGATGCATTTTGCTAATATTTTGTCGAGAATTTTAGCATCTGTGTTCATCAGAAATATTGGCCTGTAATTTCCTTTTTTTGTTGTTGTCTATCCAATTTTGGCATTAAGATGATGCTGGCTTCATAAAAAGAATTTGGGAGTTTTTCATCTTCTAGGATTTTTGGAGTGGCCTGAGAAGAATAGGGGTCAGTTCTTCCTTAAGTGTTTTGAGTAATTCTCCTGTGATACTGTGTGGTATAGGGATATTGTGTGCCAGGTGTTTTCTCATAACTGCTTCCATTTCTCTGGCTGTTATCAATCTGTACAGGTTTTCTGCTTCTTTTTGATTCAGATTTGGGAGATTACATGTTTCTAGAAATCTGTACATTTTACCCAGGTATTCAAATTTCTTGACCTATTTTTTTGTAGTATTTTCTTACAGTCCTTCCTATTTTAGTGGTATCACTTATAATCTGTCCTTTTTCCTTTCTTATTTTATTTATTTGGATGCTCTCTCCTTTTTTTCTTGATGAGTCTGCTTAAGGGGTTGTGTATTTTGTTTATCTTTTCAAAAAACCAGCTCCTGGATTTATTTATCCTTTGAAATGTTCTTTTAGTATGTATGTTGTTTAACTCTTCTCTGATCTTGGTTATTTTCTTACATCTATTCAATCTGGGGTTTGTTTGTTGTTGTTTCTCCAGGTCTGGTAGATATAGGGCTAGGTTGTTTATTTGGAATGTTTCTATCTTTTTTAGGTAGGCCAGTATCACTATGACCTTCCATCCCAGGGCTGCCTTCACTGTTTCCCATAAGTTTTGGACTATTGTGTGTTCATTTTCATTTGATTCCAGAATTTTTTTTTCTTCCTTGATCTCATTCTTCACCCATTCGTTGTTTAATAACATGCTATTCAATGTCAATGAGTTTGAGTGTTTTTGAGTTTTTTCCTTGAGGTTGGTTTCTAGTTTCAGTCCTTAGTGATCAGAGAAAATGCTTGATATGGTTTAAATTTTCTTAAATTTGTTGAGACTTGTTTTATGTGCTACCATATTGTTTCAATTTTGAATGTTCCATGTGCATTTGAAAAGAATGTGTATTTCGCTTCTTTGGGATGAAAGGTTCTATATATTTCATTTTTTCCATATGATCTTGGGCATTGTTCAGTGCCATAGTATCTTTGTTGATGTGTTGTTTGGAAAATCTATCCATTGTTGACATGGGGTGTTAAAGTCTCCTATTATAATTGTGTTGCTGTCAATAACTTTCTTGAAATCTCCAAGATTTTCCTTATATATTTAGTTGCTCCTATTTTGGGTGCATATATATTTATAATGTTTATGTCTTCTTGATGGATTCTTCCCTTGAGTATTATGAAGTGTCCTTCAGCGGCTCTTCATATGAATCTTTTTCGAAGTCTATTTTGTCTGATATAAGGAGTGCTACCCCAGGTTTTTTCCCTGGCCATTTGCTTAGAATATATTTCCCAACCCTTCACTGTAAGTCTATGTTGGTCTTTTATTCTGAATTGGGTCTCTTTTAGGCAGCATATGTGTGAATATTGCTTTCTTTTGCATTCAACTACCTTATGTCTTTTGAGTGGAGCATTTAATCCCTACATTTAAGATTATTATTGATAGATATGTATTCATTCCCCCCCTTTATACCTGTGTTCCTATCTCTTTCACTCTTTTCCTTCCTCTCTAATAGCATTCCTTTTTCCATATCTTGTAGAGCTGGTTTGCAGCAGGTATATTCTTTCAGCTTTTTTTTTTTTTTTGTATGCGAAACTCCTTATTTTGCTTTCGATTTTAATTGAGAGCCTTGCAGGGCAGTGTAATCTGATGGTAGGCTTTTGTTTTTTATTACTTGAAATATTTTCCACCACTGTATCACTGCTTACAGTTTTTCTGTTGAGAAATCAGCTTCTAATGTTATTAGAGCTCCTTTGTATATTACTTCTTGTTTCTCCCTTGCTGCTTTTAAGATTCTCTCTTTGATTTTAAAGCTTGGCATTTTAATTATGATGTGTCTTGGAGTAGGCCTCGTTGGGTTCATCTTAATTGGGACCCTCTGTGCTCCTTGAACTTACATGGTTTTTCCCATCTCCATTTTTGGAAAGTTTTCTGTCATTTTTTTTTTCAAACAGGGTTTCTACCCTTTGCTCCTTGTCTTCTTCTGGTATTCCTATGATTTGAATGTTGTTGCATTTCTTATTGTCTTTCGATTTCCTTAAGCTATCTTCATATATTTTCAGTCTTTTTTTAATGCAACTGCTCTACCTGGGTTATTTCTCTCTACTTTGCCTTCTAGCTCCCTAATTCAGTCTTCTGCTTCATCTAGCCTGCTTGTAATTCCTAGTAGTATTTTCTGATTTCAGAAATTGTTTTCTTAATTTCTGCCTAGTTCTTGTCTATAATTCCTATTTCCTTTTTCATACTGTTGTAGTTCCCATTCAATTATTTGTAGTTGTTATGAGTTCTTTGAGCATCCTTATAACCATCCTTTTGATTCCTATATTTGATAATTTGCTTGCCTCCATTTCATTTAGCTCTTTTAGTGGGAAGTCTTCCATACCTTTTGATTATAGGTTTTTTCTTTGTCTCCCCATTTTAGGTTATTCTTTTTGTTTGTTTCTGCAGTTCCTATTGCTCTGCTTTGTTAGTTGTCTTTGTAGGGTGAACTTCTATGTTAGGAGTTCCGTGGGATGCAGTGGTGTGGTCTCTTTGATCTCCTTGTGTGGGTGCTGTAGGGTTGCCCTTTATTTTTCTGTTTCAGTAGGGTTTCTGGTTGTACTTGGGTTTTACCTGTTGATGGCTCCTTGTTTTGGGGTTCTCTCCTCTAGCAGGTTTACTGGTATTCACAACTCCCACCTTATCTTGTATGTGATCTGGGGCAGGGCAATGGCAGAGTGGATTATGACAGCAGTAGAGCATTCTATGGGATTGGAAGTACCAACAAGTGGAGAACAGATGGCAAATCCTTTGGAAAAGTACAGCAATAATCATGTTATTTTATCCAACTGGCCACTTGTTTTAAAAGGTGAAAAATATATAAGACTCTTGTTAGAGGAGAAAGTGAATGTGAGCTGACTTAGATGGTGAGATATAGTGAGAATAAGAAATAGAAACTTGGCATGGTGTGTGAAAGAATGAAGTTAACCACAACAGTAATAAAACTCAGGAAGACAGTAAAATGGACCAAGACCAGGTAAAGTTTCTGTTTGGAAATGGAATAACAATAATATGAAAAGAAGTATATGATATGCATAAAAAGGATACCAAGTAAAAGACCAAGAGTAGCGTGTTATAGGAATATGAATGAAGTGAAGGAAAAGAAATTAAAATGCAATATGAAAGGGAGAACAAAGAAAACCAGTCAAACATGAAATCAAACAAAACAAAGATAACTACACAGAAGAAGAGAAATAAAAATGTAATAAAAGACTATAATAATAATAAAAATTAAAATAAAAAGTAAGAAGTAAAATGCAAGTTCTATAGGATAGAGAAGTATATTTTGTCTATGTTGTTGGCTTTAGTCTTCTGGTCTCTCTCTGGGTCTGTCTTTGATCCTTTCACAGATCCAGGTCTTACTGTCTTATACTAGGGGGGAATAAACAAAACAAAATGCCTCCTGCTGATTTTGAACCAACCAAGCAGGTTCTTCTAATCTTCCTGGATGTTGCAGGCAGAGTGTGGCTGGGCTTCTTCCCCCCCACCCCCTTTTCTGTGTTTCTGCATTGGGTGCTTGGTCTGGGCTCTAGTATTCACATGTGTCCAACCTCCAGCCCAAGCCCTCACAGCACTACATAGCCACCACTGTTCATATGCACCAGGCTGACACCTTTAATTTACCTCATTGTGCCACTCTTTGCTTAGTCTGTGAGGTGCGCTGAGTGGAAGTAACTCACTCTCCTTCTATCTCTTTGCTGGTCTGGGCACTGTGCGCTTGCAAAGTCCCTTCAGGGGAATTTAGTTCCCCTATTAAATTATGTCTCTCTGGGGACTGCTACCCCTCTTGATCCCCTTATGCCCCCCACTTTGGTCAGTACATGAGGAATCCTGATTAGGAACAAATCACACTCCTCCTCCTCTTTCTTTGCTGGCCCAACTACTGTATGAGGGATCCTTAAACAGAAGCTAAGAGACTTTTTTGAGTAAATTCCTCTAGCTTGTGCCCCAAATTGTTATTGATTACCCTGCTTTTTCACACATCCTAACTCTCTGACCAGTCTGGAGACCATCTGCTTCAAGGTCCATTGCAGCCCAATTCTTCTCCCATCTCCAGGTGTCACCCAGCTCCCCAATTTCTCTGGTAGTATCCCAGCTGGTGACCACAGTCCCAGCAGGGGAACACTGCCTCTGTGCATCTCGCACTGTGTCTTAATTCTCCTCAGTGACTTTAGGCATCCGGGTCTTTCCTGGTGTGGGACTCCTTTCCCTGCTCTGGGATGGGAGGGAGCTGAAAAGTTACAATCACAGATCCAGCTCTCCTACAAGGCTCCTGTGGCAGCCACCATCCCTGATGCCAGGCTCCTGGTTCAGACTGCAGCAGGTTCAATCCCTGTGCAGGTCTGAGGGACCTTACCATCCCCACACAATCTCCTTACTGTCTGTGTTTCAATGTCCTCTGAAATCTTTGGCCTCCAAACTTTATATAAGCTTGGATTCTTTTGGCTGTTCACTTTGTTCTTCAGAAGATCAGCTAGGTGTCCCAGTTGGGTGCATGAGCAAGTGGTTTCAGCTCCCACCTATCTCACCATCACATTTGCATCTGCATATTGTACTCTTGAGAAGCTATCTGATCATGTTCATCAGAGGAAGCCATGCATACCCAACTGATGTTTCCAGAGCCTCCTTCTTTTTGGCATTAGCTTCTGCATTTATGTCAGATGTGACATAATGAAAAGAAAACAAAATATGATGTTTCTCATGGAGTTGTGTTGGTAGCTCAATTTTCACCTCATCTGAGAAATCAGATTCTGTGAATGGTGCAGAACTGCTATATATGCAGCTGAGGTGAATAGGGGCCCTCCAGGTTTTCCATAAATTTTATTAAATCATGTGACCACCAAGTGAGACCAACTTCCCAGAACTATTTTCCAGATCCTCAGGCCAGCTTCCATAAATTTGAGCATGTCATGGGCCCACTGCATTAGCCATCAGGCCAGCCTGCAGCAACGCTTACTTACAGACCACATGAACGCCAGCTGAAATGTGACATTTTAAATCAAGCATGCTGAATAATTGAGAGGTTAGCTAATCTTCAAAAATGGAAAAGCCTTTCAGAGGGGAATCTTAGAATTTATTTCACACTAGAGTGGTTTTCTTTTTTTCCAGCTCATGAAAACTAAGCAGAGCCACAAGCCTGGTATTTTTTTTTTCTTTTCTTTTATTGTTGTTCAGTTACAGTTGTCTCACCCTTTTCCTTGTTGCTCTCCCCTACCCCCCCCCCACTATCATAGTAAATTTCCCCCATGTTCATGCCCATGAGTCTTTATTTTTATTCAAATAACCTTTCTGCTCTCTTATCTCTTTTTCTTTCCCTCCTGGATCCCTATATTGTGAATGTTAGTGCACTTGACCTTATCCCAGAGGTCTCTTAAACTATTCTACTTTTAAACATTATTTTTCTTGAGAGATGGGAAGATGGAAGCAGAGTAGTTTAAAGTTACATCCACCTTCTTTCAGTCCCAAACTGGAATTACAAATACATAAAGGAATAATCAACCTGAATAACCAACTCAAGATTAACCCAACAAGATTATTAAAACTAAGGATTTACAGAGAACACCTTATTGATACCAGTAAAAAGGGGAGGTGAAAAAGGGGCTGGCCTTACACCCATCAGTGGCAGCTCAGAATTTGGAGGGATATCTCAGCTGAAGAGGATTTCCTCTTGAAAACTTAAGATTTCAACTCCATGCTGGGCCCCTCAGCCTAGGGCAACAGAGCAGGGAAGAGGTGAGCACATGATATCTGTCTGTGAGAATCATGGGGATTATGTTCAACAGGGAGAGATGGGAGTCTGCTAGAAACCCAGGCACTGTTTTAAAGTGCCAGTGCATAAAATTTCTGTCATAACCACTCACTTTGGGCTCCAGTAGAGGGAGGGAAGTTCAGAACATACTAGAGAATTGAGAGGAAAGACAGTCTGTGGATAGTTTGTGTGGCTTCAGGGAGAGAGTTAAAGGTTTAGCCACCAGGGTCTCTATGTGTGCCGAGTTACTCTCCTCCACCACCCACAGATGCCATCTTTCTTGTGGATAACTCTCCATTCCAATCTGCATCAGCCTAAGAGAACTGCATAAGCCCCACCCTCACGGCCTACATATTACCCCACCTGAGCTCAAGCCCTGCAGAAGAGTCTGCTGCTTGAGTCTGTGGTATAGACTCTGTAGAAGGGATATTGATGGCAAACTAAAGGAGAATCAAAGACAGAGTTGCATAGTTTTGGGGCACAGATCATTTCTACTTCCCAACTGCAAGTCATAGGACCCCAGCCAGGTTCTGCTCTAAATGCACCACTCCCCATGACCATAGTAGGCCTCCTGAGTGCCAGCCTGGAGAGCTCCACTGAAGCCACCATAGTAGGCCCACTAATCACTACTCAGAATACTTAGCCTCCCTCAGACAAAGTGGTAGTGTCCTGACCCCTCATAGAAGATCCTCTAGCTTCATCAGGGAAGAAGCATTAGATCTATACTACAGAGGCCTGGTGGCCCCATACTGATAAGCTTGTTCTTTACATTATCTTCTGTCAGCAGTGGCCAGCCTGGCCCCCCCAATGCAGAAGATTCTCCAGTAAGTCTATCCAGACTCTGGGAAGAACTGAGTTCTGTAGCTCTTAGGAAGGGCTATTTTACTGCACACACTTCTGCAGTAATCCTGTGAAGAGCGCTCACACCAAAAACCCAAAACCTTGGTCTTTGTAGGGCTAATGAATACAGCAGGCCTCACCCTGATGAATCCCTGAGACCTGTCCCTACCAAAAGGGTTCATGGATACATTAAGGTGGTGGTTGACTTGATGTATCCTGAGACTGTTGCTGAGTAGCTTTGGGTAGTATGGACATTTTGATGATATTAATTCTTCCGATCCATGAACATGGTAGTTTCCATTTCTTTCTGTCTTCCTTGATTTCATTCTTCAGCGTTGTGTAGTTTTCTGCATACAGGTCTTTTATCTCCTTGATCAGGTTTACTCCTAGATATTTTATTTTTCTTTTTGCTATACAAATGGGATTTTTTTCCTGATTTCTGTTTCTGATATTTCATTGTTGGTATACAAAAATGCCTTTGATTTCTGAATATTGACTTTGCATCCTGCTGTTTTGTCACATTCATTTATTGGTTTGAGGAGTTTTTTTTGTGGAGTCTATTGTATTGTCTATGTATACTATCATGTCTTCTGCAAACAATGAGAGTTCTGTTTCCTCTTTTCAAATTTGGATGACTTTTATTTCCTTTTCTGTCTGCTTCCTGTGACTAGGTTTTCCAATACTACGTTGAATAGAAGTGGTGAAAGTGGACAGCCTTGTCTTGTTCCTGATCTTAGTGGAAAAGATTTAGTTTTTGGGTATGGTATTGCCTGTAGGTCTCTCATATATGACCTTTATTATGTTGAGGGACACTCCCTCTGTTCCCACTTTGCTGAGTGTTTTTATCATAAATGGTGCTGTACTTTATCAAATGCTTTTTTTGCATCTATTGACATGATCATATGATTTTGCTGTTTGTTTTTGTTTATGTGATGTATTATGTTTATTGATTTGTGAATATTGTACCTTCCTTGCATCCCTGGGATGAATCCCACTTGGTCATGATGTATGATCTTTTTAATGTATTGCTGGATGCAGTTTATCAATATTGTGTTGAGCATTTTAGCATCTATGTTTATCAGCAATATTGGCCTGAAGTTTTATTTCTTTGTTGTGTCTTTATCTGGCTTTGGGCTTGGGATAATGCTAGCTTCATAAAAAGAGTTTAGGAGTGTTCCATCTTGGATTTTTTTGGTATAGTCTGTGAAGGATAGGGGTTAGCTCATCCTTGTATGCTTTATAGAATTCTCCTGTGAAACCATCCATTCTAGGGCTTTTGTGTGTTGGGAGTTTTTTGATTACTGCTTCAATTCCATCATCTGTTATTTGTCTGCCCAGGATCTCTGCTTCTTCTTTCAGTTTTGGAAGATAGTATTTTTCTAGAATCTTGTCAACTTTACATTGGTTTTCAAATTTCTTGGCATATAGTTGTTTGTAGTAATTTCTTACAATCCTTTGTATTTCTGTGGTATCAGTTGTCATCACTCCTCTTTCATTTATGACTGTTTGGGTGTTCTCTCTGTTTTTTTTATGAGTCTGCTTAAAGGCTTGTTGATTTTGTTTATCTTTTCAAAGAAGCAGCTCCTACAGTTACTGATCCTTACAATTGTGCTTTTAATCTCTATGTCAGTTAATTGTGCTCTGATCTTGGTTATTTCCTTCCTTCTACTTGCTCCAGGCTGTCTTTGTTGCTGTTCTTTGAGTTCTTGTACATGTAGTGTTAGATTGTTTATTTGAAATGTTTCTATACTTTTTAGGTAGGCCGTATCTCTATGAACTTCCCTCTCAGGACTGTCCTTGCTGTGTCCCATAAGTTTTGGACTTTTGTGAGTTCATTTTAATTTGTTTTCAGAAATGTTTTGACTTCTTCCTTGATCTTATTCTTCACCCATTCAATCTCTTGCTATTCAATGTCCATTAGTTTGCATGCTTTTTAATATTTTCCTTAAGGCTGGTTTCTAGTTTCAGTCCCTTGTGGTCAGAGAAAATGCTTGATATGATTTCAACTTTCTTGAATGTTTTGAGGCATGTTTTGTGTCCTATCATGGGTCTATCTTTGAAAATGTTCCATGTGCATTTGAGAAAAATGTGTATTTAGCTTCTTTGGGATGAAAGGGTCTGTATAGCTCAGTTAAGTCCATTTGATCTAGGACATTGTTCAATGTTGTAATGTCTTTGTTGATATTTTGTTTGGAAGATCTGTCCATTTTTGACACTGGGGTTGGAAATCCACTACTATAATAGTGTTGCTGTCAATATCTTTTTTGAAGTCCTCCAAGATTTTCCTCATGTATTTGGGTGCTCCTATGTTGGGTGCACATATATTTACAATGTTTATGACTTTCTGATAGATTATTCCCTTGAATATTACGAAGTGTCCTTCCTTCTGGGACTGTTTTTATGGCCTTTTTTTAAAAAGGCCATTTTGTTTGATATGAGTATGGCTACCCCGGCTTATTTTTCTTTCCTGTGTATTTGCTCATAATATTTCTTTCCAGCCCTTCACGTTCAGTCTGTATAGCTCTTTTGTTCTGAGGTGGGTCTCTTTTAGTCAGCATATGTGTGGATCATGATTTCTTATCCATTCAGCTATTCTATGTCTTTTGATTGGAGCATTTAATCCATTTACATTTAAGG
Source organism: Carollia perspicillata (assembly GCA_004027735.1). Classification (NCBI taxonomy): domain Eukaryota; kingdom Metazoa; phylum Chordata; class Mammalia; order Chiroptera; family Phyllostomidae; genus Carollia; species Carollia perspicillata. The sequence goes on along the minus strand of PVKM010026789.1, from coordinate 1,496 downwards.
TTATTATTGATAGGTACTTATTCATTGCCATTTTTTTTTGTGCCTGTGTTCCTCTCTCTCTCACTCTTTTCCTTCCTTTTCTCAGAGCAGTCCCTTTAGCATCTCTTGCAGAGCTGGTTTGGTGGAGGTGTATTCTTTTAGACTTCTTTTGTCAGGGAAACTGTTGATTTGCCGTCACTTTAATTGAGAGCTTTGCTGGATAGAGTAGTCTTGGTTGTTGGCCTCTGTTTTTTGTTACTTGTAGTATTCCTTGTTATTCTTTTCTGGCTTTTAGCATTTCTATTGAGAAGTCAGCTGTTAGTCTTACTGGGGCTCCCTTGTATGTTACTTCCACTTTCTCCCTTGCTTCATTTAATATTTTCTCTTTGTTTTGGAATTTTGCCATTTTAATTATGATGTGTTTTGCTGTGGGTGTCTTTGGGTTCCTCTTTAATGGCAGTTTCTCTGTTTCCTGGTTTTGTGTGACTTTTTTTTCTTATCAACTTAGAGAAGTTTCCCATCATTACGTTTTCAAACAGGTTTCCTATCCCTTGTTGTTGTTCTTCTCTTTCTGCCATCCCTATTATGTGGATATTATGTTTCATGTTGTCTTGTAGTTCCCCTACCACATCTTTGTTCTTTCTGAGTCTGTTTTCCTTTTCTTGCTCTTTCTGGGTGTTATTTTCTACTTTGTCCTGTAGCTCACTGAATTGATCCTGTGTTTCATCCAGGTGCTTGAGATTCCTTCTAGTGTCTTTTATTTCTGAGATTTTATTGTTTATTTCTTCCTGGCTTTTGTTTATAGTTTCTATTTCTCTTTTCGTACTGTTATTGTTCTCACTCAGTTCACTGTAGTTGTCTGTGAGTTCCATGAGCATTTTTATGAGCATTATTTTGAATTCTATATCTGATAGTTTGCTTATGTTAATTTCATTTAACTCTTTTACAAGGGAGTCTTCCATTTCTTTTGATTGCAAGTTCTTCTTTTGTCTCCCCACTTTTGGTCACTCTTTTTGTTCTGTGCTTCCTGATGTTTCGTTTTGCTAGCTGTCTTTATAGGGTGAACTTCTATGGTAGGAATTGTATGGGGTTCAGTGGTCTTGTTTCTTTGATCTCCTTGTCTGGATACTGTACATTTGCCCTTTCTTCTGTTTGTGTGGGCTTTCTTGTTGTACTTGAGTTTTTACCCTTTGGTGGTTTCTTTGTTGGTGGTTTCTTTCCTCCAGAGAGTATACTGATGTTTGAATCTCCCACTTATTTTGTATATGATCAGTGGCAGGGGGTATGCAAAATGTATTAAGACAGTGAGAGAATATTTTATGGGATTTAAAGTACCAGCAAGTAGAGAAGAGATAGGAGATTCTTTGGATAAGTACAGTGTTAACTATGATATTTTACCCAGCTAGCCACTTTTTATAAGAGGTGAAAGAGAGATAAGACTCTCATTAGAGGGGAGGATGATTGTGGGCTGAATCCAGAAAACAGAGTGCTTGTGCAAGGTTAGATGATGAGATACA